>PVLC010018942.1:0-31375 GCA_004027655.1 Graphiurus murinus | reverse complement strand
TGGCAGTGAGTTTAGGGGTTCCTTCTTGTGAGTTCTTGGTGTGTGTGTGTGTGTGTGTGTGTGTGTGTGTGTATGTGTGTGTGTGTGTGTGTGTGTGTGTTATATAATCAGAAAAGTAATAAGATCTGATCTTAGGAAGTCCATTTTTGCTGCATGATTCAGAGATGTTGTTTGGAACTTCCCAAGGGAGATCAGCTGTGTCCTGAACTCTGCTTTTCTGTTCTGTTTCGCTTTGCTTTGTTTTGTTTGGGTGCTCCTCCCACTAGAGTGGAAGCTCCACCAGGGAAGTGCTCCTCTCTGTTTTCGTTCACTCCCCGGGCCTGACCGTGCGTGTAACGCATGAGCCATACTCAACAAATATTTGTTGTTATTGTTCAGTAGGATCATCAGCTCCCTGGATAATGTTGTCGAAATGTTTACTTTACACATGGAGATAATGATCGAGGTCAATTTGCTGAAACAATATCTGTGGTGCAGGTTCTTCCTTTCACCTGGTCTGAGAATTCTCCTGAATGTGCAGGCAATCTCACTCTACTCTCAAGCAAAGATTTAATATCTGGCAGCAGCGGTAAGCCTGCAGATCACTAAGGCTTCATTACCTTTACAAAACAGACTACAGGGCATTTCCTTGTGTGCTCTGAAATATTATCATAAAACTAAACCTTGCTTGTCAAAACAAACAAGCAAAGTAAATTCCACAAGGCATTATAGCTTCAATAGCAATTGCATTATTTTTACAAGCTAATTCATAAGCCAGATAATTCATAATGGCACACCCCTTCATAAATGTGAATGTGTAAGACTCTATAGCATTAATACATCAATGCAGATGTGTGAATAACTATACTGATCCCTCAATAAAAGTGTTTTATTCTCATCACTATTGGGTAAATATGCCACCTGAATAATTTATGTCTTCATTCCCCTCTTGAAATAGTATTTCTAAAGGTAAAAATTTAGGTTCGGAAAATTGAGAAAAACCAAGTTTGATTAGAGGCTGCCAAACTTCAGAACAGGAAAATGAATGATGACTAACAATCATAACAGTAAAAATAATGAAGTAGTTCGTATGAAAAGCTCACTCTGTCACCTACTTTCACCAATTAGTTACTCAACCATTTCCAATTATTCACACACTTTGGCATTGTGCAAATAAAACATTTGAATGACCCGCTACATTTTTCTTCTCTCATGTAAGTGTTTTTACCCAAAGTTATTGCAACTTTTAGAGGAGAGACAGTGCTTTTAAATGATACTTAGACATGATATGCTTTGAACTGATTTATCATCACAGTAAAAAAATCCTCATTGTTTAATCTATCTCTATCTCTCTCTTCAATTCTGAGTTTCTACTCTATAAATAGCATAGGACAGGTGCATCTTACCAATACTAAAATAAAATAGTTCTTAATGTATATATGATCATTTAAATTCCAAATACTCTTTCATATCCTAAATTGAGTTAAAAAAAAAAAACAAAGACAGGCATGGTGACACACACTTGTAAACCCAGTACTCAGGAGGCTGAGACAGGAGGACTACAGGTTCGCAGCCAGCCTCAAGAAACTTAGTGAGGCCCTCTGCAACTTAGTAAAACCCTGTTTCAAAATAAAAAAATAAAATATGGCTAGAAGTGTAGCTCAGAAGTAGAATACACTGGAGTTCAATCCCCAGTATCACACACACACACACACACACACACACACACACACACACAGCAACAACAACAGCAAAAACTTGTTTGAGATCCAGCTACAGTCTCCTAGAATATCATACTTTATAGATATATTTTGTGAAAAAGTAACTCACTGTAAAACATAAATATATATACATTCTGGTTAGGAGTTCTTACCTGAAATCATTCACTGGAATGATCAGAGCTTCTATAAATTAAATATTCCAGTTACAAGAAATACCATCTTTGAGTCCAAGACTTAAACAAATAGCAGGTTTGCATCTGATATGTGTAATGGGCATTGTTTCTCAATCACTGTGCAATATGTGCTTCATTTGGAATGTAAACTGGCATTTCCAATTGAAGGGATCATACACTTAAGTGTTTTTAAACTATTGTCTAGTGGAAAGCATTTGAGTAGCCTAAAACGCAGTCTAATGTGTACTGAGGTGAGCGGGGTGGAGGGAGGGGGAGTTCTTGGAAAGGTGAGAGATGATTCTGATGAATTGTGAAAAGAAGCAACAGGAAGATTTAAAATAAACAGAAGTAGAAAGGAACGCATATCCTCAAGCCTGGAGACAAGTATGACTCTATAATGTCATAGGAATTTGTTCCTGAAAACAGCTTGACTGGAAGGCTTTTAAAATGCTTTGATGAAAATCTCCAGATGAGGACAAAGCACCTACACGATTAGTCACTACTGTCACAAAACATCAGCAACATGAAAATTTGTAGTGAGCTTCCCAGGTGGAAATATCCTATGTCCTGCTAAAATTCCGGCAAAATAAATAAGCAAGTAAATAAATAAGTAAATGGATGATTATTTTTCATTCTTTCTGTACCTAGAAAATAAACAGCCAGATGAATGCAGTCACCTGTTCTGGTCAGCACTTTTGCAGGATAGCCTAAAAGATTGACCACATAACTTAGAGGAAAGAAGATTTCTTTTCTTATGGTTATAGATTCAGTCCATGTAAGGCCGGAGACCACGGATCTCAGAGCATGGCGGTGGGAGGCAGAGAGAGGGAGACACACGTGGGCTGTGCTCCTCGCATCATGGAGGCCGGAAGCAAGCAAAAGAGCAGGGGAAGAGGAGCCATATATAATCCCCAATGCTGGACCCACCTGCAGTCACGTCCTACCAGCCTGGGTCTCTACCCACATAACTCCATCACAATGGATTTATGCACTGCTGGGATTACAACCCTCCTGACTCAGTTATGTTAGCTCCAAACATTAATAAATGACCTCTTTAGGGGACATATTATGGCTAGCTATGACACCATCCAATGTATCACGTGGCCCTCAATAGCCTAGAAATGGGATTCTTAAGACAATGACTTCCTTTCCTACTGTGATTTCATGTACTCCATCTCTGTTTTTTGACAGTCGTATTTTGATGCTCACTGGCTCCCAGGCACTGTACAGGGAGCTGCTGACCAGCAGAGCACCTGCAAGAAGCCCTGCCTTCAAGGAGGAAGCCCTCAGTACAATGTTGGCCTGGGTTTCACCGGTTTCTCAGGGGCCATTGTAACATCATTGTTCGCAATGGTTGAGTTTGTACTCAGTATGAATATAAATACAAAAGCTTAACTTCTGTGTTTCTTTATATACAAAGAAACTCCGTGATCCTTTGATAGGATGGGGGTCGGTGTAGGACTGGTTCCCCACCTTCTTTCCAAATCTAATGTGCCCATTCATCACGAGTCACAAGAAAACAGACCATTTCAGAGGGCCCCTTACCTTTAACCATCTCCAGACCAAAGTCTAGCCTAGGTGCATTTTCACGTGTACCCTTAACCCCAGGAGAAGTAAATACAATAACAGCCAACTCATATTGGGTACTTAAGAGTCAAGAATGAGAGCACCAAGACAGAGTGGCTGCCCCCAAGAGAGGTTCCTGCCAACCTCAGGCCTCTGGGGCCGCTGGGGGCTGAACTGTTCACAGGATAACACGTTCTCCAGGAAAAGTAACGCCTTGGACTTCTGTCCAGGGTTGCTCCATCCGGGCATCTCCCTCTAACCCGAATACTTATCCTGGGTCTCTCTCAGATTTCAATTCCAATTTTGGTCAGGCTGGAGGTTTAAAGGAGTGAGGAATAATTCAAGAAAGGATAATGTATCTTATTTCTGCCAGGGGAATCAATTATCCTATGGAAAAAGGAAGGAATCTGGGTTTGGAGTGTTTAGAATGTAATGCAGTAAGAGTTGGTAAAATGCTGTGTGAAAAAATGAATGAATGAATGAATGAATGAATGAATGCCACCAAATGGAGGCAAGTGCAAAGCAGAGTGCAGCCTCCGAGGACGTCGAGTGAATCCTCTGACCCCACTAAGCAGATGACAGTGCTGGAGCTTCCTGGGAAAAGAAGCTGGGAAGGGGAGCCAGGCATGGTGGAGGCGTATGCTTGTAATACCAGTATTTGGGAGGCTGAGACAGGAGGATCGAAGGTTCAAGGACAGCCTCAGCAAGTAGTGAGACTCTCATCAACCTAGCGAGACCTTGTTTCCAAATAAGAATAAAATCAGGCTGGGGGTGTAGCTCAGAGGTAGAACGCCTCTGGGTTCAATTTTCAGTACCACAAAAAAAAAAAAAAAAAAGCCAGGGGAAGCCACAAGGAGATTCTCCAGGATCCAGGAACTGGGGATATTCACACTGTGTGCAGAAAGCTAAGAGACGGCTTGAAGAGCATGTGTCAGCATAATACAGAGGAGCCGGGACAGGGGCGACTGGACACGCTGAAAGGGTCAAGCGACAGCTGGGGGACCTGGGTGGTGTCAGTTCCAGAAATAATCCCGGGTTCACATGCTTCCCGGAGTCCACCGCCAGGTGGAGGTGATTGGATTACTGCCTGGGCAGAAGAAGGCGAGGCCCCTGAGCCCAGAGAGAGCTGCCCAGTCCCCCCGGAGCCTCTCACCCCCAGTCACAGTCCCATAGGGCAAGAAGGGCATCCTTGCTGCTCCCCTGACTCCTCGGCCTGCAGCCCCCGCCAATCTCACGCAGCAATACCCAGCTCAGGAGCTGCAAGGCGGAACAGAGCTCTGGGAGACGGTGGGCCAACGTGCAGGTGAAGACATTTGATTATTGGTCAAATAATAAAATCTCAAAATGAATGCCACCTGTTTCTATTTACTTTTTTAAATGCAGCTCTGAGGAATTTTTAAATTAAATATGTGGTTCAGATGTGTGGCTCTCAGGACACTCTGGTTGAGCAGCACTAAAACAGGAGATACAATCAAAGTCCTCCTTTACTCTCAGCATTCCTGTCCCCCCCCCCAAAAAAGCACTCTTGACATATTGTCTGATACATACACAAATAAAAACAAAACGATTGTTCATGCATTGTACTGAAATTGGCTTTGCTTTTAACAGAGCAGCGTGGCCGGGAGACAGCTCAGAGTCGGCATAGGTGCATCTTCGTCCGCTCCCTAATTTCCCTGTGGTCATTACATTCACATCTCCAGATTCTCTCCAAGTTCCCTTATTTGGAAGCTAGAGAGAAAATAGGGGAGAAAAGAGACTTCATTGCAATAAGGAGACGGGCCAGGAGAATGGTGGAAGGAGGTCAGGAGAGAGAGGAGGGGAGAGGGAAACGGGGCTTGAGGGAGGAAACATACCACATACTCTTATGTTGATATACGAAAGGACCACTAGCAAACTCACTAACACATCTGGGGAGGGAAGACGGGGGAGCTGTGTGAGCCCAGGGGGAAACACGCCCAGATGTTATGCACGTATGTGAAGGTATCACTCTGATACTGCACTAATAAATTTTTAAAATTTTTTTTTCACATTTTTTCTTTATATACCATTGCTGCAATATATGCCACCCCAAAAGGAATGGGAATTTTTAATTTTGATAAAGACGACCAAATTGTCTTCCAAAAAATACTCATCTTAACTGCATTACCACCTAGTATGAAAATTGTATTATTATCCACACCTTTGCCAACCTTTTAAAAGTTTGTTCAGCTTCATAGAGTAAATATGTGTCATTTAAATTGGGTTTTCTTGGTAACTTGTGAGACTGAGTGTCGTTTTGCTTTGTTTTGTGAACCAGTTATAACTACTACAATTGCTAAGCAGAAAACAACGTTATCTGTTCTCAAATTCCTTGATCAAAACCCAGCTGGAAACTGGGCCCGGGGGTGGGTACTTGTGGACCCAGCAACTTGGTAGACCGAGGTGGGAGAATCACTTGAGCCCAGGAGTTCTAGGCCAGCCCGGGCAACATAGTGGGACCCATCGAAAACAGACAATCTAACAAACAAACAAAAGCCAGAGACAACAACAACACAAAATATCTGGGACTCTGATTTTTCCTATCTCCGTCCATGCCCTCACTTTGTGGATGAAATTTCAGAAACTCCCTTTGCGTTTCAAGTGACTGACAGAAAGTGAAAGTCATCCGATAGCTCTTAGTCACAGGAGCAGCCTTGTTTCAGGAACTAAAACATCTAGTCCAGGCTTCTAAGGTACAGAATCCCCTACTTTATGCAAGGAACACAGCTCTGTCTTCCGGCTCAGCCTCCCTGGCCCCATGGAGGAGCGGGTAACTCGCTTGCTTACCTTCCCCTCTACACCTCCACCTCGAGGTTCTGCGTTCGGTGTTTGCAGAAGCTCTCTGCGTATTCTGAACATCAATTCTTTGTCTGATATATACATACATACACAGATATCTCAAATATTTTCTCCCAGCTTTTCACTTTTTTTAACTTTATATCTCTTACCAAATATAGATTTTGAATGTTGATTTATCAAGCTGTTCTTAACTTCTGTGGTTTGTGTTCTTAGCAAAGCTTTCTATACTTCAAGATTACAGAAATAGACTACTATTTTTATTTTTGTTAAACCATTATTGAGGTATAATTCACATACATTGCAGTTCTCACATAAGAGTTTATTCAACGAGCTTTAATAGAAGTTGAGAATACCCCATCCCCAAACTTGAAATGCTCCAAAATCTTTAACTTTCTGAGCTCTGACATGGGGCCACAAGGGGGAAATTCCACACTGACCTTCTGTGATGGGCCATGTTCAAAAGGCAGGCATACTAAAAGACTGTATAAAACTAGCTTCAGCCTATGTATATATGGTATATATGAAACACAAATGAATTTTGTGTTTAGACTTGCAGTCCTCTCTTCAAAATATCTCATTATGGATATGCAAATATTCCTAAATTTAAAAAAATTCTGAAATTCAAAACACTTCTAGTCCCAAGCATTTCAGATAAAGGCTATTTAGTCAACTTGTTATAGTCACAGAATTTTGTAATCATCAATACAGTCAATTTCAGAACATTTTTATTGCCTTGAAAATAAATCCTTTAAGCCAAGTGTGGTGGTGCACGCTTGTAATCCCAGCATTTGGGAGGCCGAGACCAGAGGATCTGGGTTCACGTTCAACCTCAGCTACCTAGTGAAGCACTCTGCAACTTAGTGAGACCCTGTTTCAAAATAAAAGAATAAAAAATAGGACTGGGGGTATAGCTCGAAGGTAAAATGCCCCTGAGTTCAATCCCCAGTACTGCAAAAAATAAATAAATAAATAAACTCTTTAGCTATTATTTCCCAATCCTCCCATCCCTACTGGTCCTGAAAAACAGCTCTATTCATGTATTGTCTATTATCTAATGTGGACAATTCATACAAATAGAATATTATAACATAGAGTCTTTTGTAACTGGTTTCTTTCACTTAGCCTAATATTTTGAAGGCTTATCCATGTTGTAGCATGTGTCAGTTCTATATTACTCTTTATGTCTGATTAGTATTCCATTGTATGGATATACCACATTTTACTTACGCAGTCATCAGCTGAGGAACACTTGGGTTGTTTCCACCTCTTTGTTATTATAAACAATGCTACTATGAGCACGAACACAATGCTACTATCGAGTTGTATATAAGTTTTTACATTGACATACATTTTTAATTTTCTTAAGTATGTCCTAGGAATGGCCGGGTCAAACGCTAACTCTATGTTTAACTCTGAAGTCCTGCCACTCTGTCTTCCAAAGTAGCTGTGACGGTTTGCATTCCAGCCAACAGTTTATGAGGGTTCTAATTTCTCTGCATCCTCACTACTGCTTGTTATTATTTGGCTTTTTGCTTCTAACCATCCTAATGGGTGGGAAGTGGTACCTCATTGTGGTTTTGACTTGCATTCCCATCATGACTCATGATGGCAAGCATTTCTGTCTCATGCTTACTGGTCATTTGTATATCTTCTTTGGAGAAAAGTCTGAATTCTTTGCCCATTTTTAAATTGGCTCGCCCTCTAATTATTGAAAGATAAGAGGTCCTTATATATCCTAAAACATGTCCCTTATTAGATATATTATTTTCAATTATCATTTCTTATTTACTTGGTTTTCCTTTCACCTTCTTTATAGTGTACTTTGATGCACAAAATCACAAAAGTTGTAATTTTGATACAGCTCAATATATCTGGGGTTTGGCTTTACTGTGGCTCTTGGTGCCACATCTAAGAAACCATGACCAAATCCAAGGTCACAAAGATTTATATTCTCCTCTAAGACATTTGTAGTTTAGGCTTTTATGTTTATATCTTCATTCCCTTTTAAATAATTTTTATACGTACTTTGAAGTAGGATACAAATTCATTCCTACATGTAGATATCCAGTTGTCCCAGAACCGTTTGTTGAAAAGATCATTCTTTCTTCATAGAGTTTTCTTTGATTCCCATTGAAATCAATTGACCATAAATGTGATACAAGATCCCTATGTTGTCTCGTGTTTTATAGATTTTTAGATTTGTATTTTGATTTATTTTGAAGGAAGATGTGAGGTAGAGATCTGCCTTGCTATTTTTGAAAGAGATGGTTAATTGTTAAAACATCAAGGTTGAATGATAAGTTGTCTTTCTTCACTAACCTGAAATTTCACTTTATGTGTACTTTGCTTAAGAAATTCCATTAGGACGTTATGTCCGGTGTTTGTCTTTGGGCAGTTAGTAAGGTATTTTAATAGAAACTTGGTCCTTTTGTGTGTGTGTGTGTGTGTGTGTGTGTGTGTGTGTGTGTGTGTGTGTGTGTGATACTGAGGATTGAACCCAGGAGCATTCTATCTCTCTGAGCTACCCACCCAGCCCTGCTTTATTTCTATTTTGAAATAGAATCTCACTAAGTTGTGGAGGGCTTCATTAAGTTGTTGAAGCTGGCCACAAACCTATGACCCTCCTGTCTCAGCCTCCCAAGTACTAGAAACACAGGCGTGAGCCACCAGGACTGGCTCCTTTGTTCAATAACACCAGTTTCCCTCTGGTTTTCTCTCCCCCCTTATCTCTATTCTTTTCTTCTGGAAGAGACAAGATATTAGAACTTTCAGATTCAAGCCTTATACCTCAGCTTTCACTTCATGCTTTCGAACTCTTTGGGCTTTTCCATTATTTTCTGGGAGAATGCTCAAGTGTAATCTTTACACTAACTTACTGTTCATTTGTTCTGTTCCACTGCTACTTCCAAATCCTCTACTTTATCTATTTTTTACAAGCGAGTGAATGCAATTTCTTCTCCCATCTTTCTCAGGATATGGATTTATTGGAAAGCCCTGGACATGCCATCCCTGTCTCTGTGCCCATTCCTGTCCTCATCCTTTACGGAACAGGAACCCAAATCAGCAGGCAGCACCTGCATTTCTTTTCCTGAACATACCCGGCCACCTACACAGACAGTGGAAGACAGGAGGAATCAGCACCCTCTGGGAGCAGCCCTCACCCAGTGACTGCAGGGATGGCTGTGCATGCCCTCACCCTCAGGTGGGACAACTCTGACTCGATGGTCCCACACTGGTGCTTAGCTTTTCCCCAGCGGCCCTGGGTTCTAGCTGCATACCTGGGTTGTGAGCATGGTGAAGTCTACAGCTCTGTACCAGGAGCCTCCCCTTCCAGGTTTCAGTTTCTCTCTCCCTCCTGCTGTTTCCCTCACCTTCCAAAGGAGTACCCGAACCTGGATCCTTGTCTCAGGGTCTGTATCTGCGGAAGCTAATGAAGTCAGCCTCTCGGTGAACTCCATTTCTCTGGGATTTTGTTCTTCCATTTATTGTGTTTTAGGCCTCTACTCTTAGTGATTGGTAATTCTTGTTTGTTTGCTCATCTTCGTATTTGAAATTCCTTGCTAAGCCGGGCATGGTGGCGGCATGCTTGCTTGTAATTCCAGTTCTTGGGAGGCTGAGACAGGAGGATCACAGGTTCTACACCCGCCTCAGCTACTTAGTGAGGCCCTCCGCAACTTAGTGAGACCCTGTTTTACAATAAGGAATAAAAAATAGGGTTGGGCGTGTAGCTTGGAGGTAGAATGACTCTGGGTTCAATCCCCAGTACTGAAAAAAAAGAAAAGAAATTCCCTGCTAATATATCTATTATGATTGGGAAGGTCACTGGAGAGAAAAAGAGTCATTCAATTAGCATTTCCTTCCTGATCTCATCTCCTCTTAGACCTCTGCCCCCACCCAGGTCCTTTGCCTCCGTTTCTAAGACCTTCTCTGCTGCAGTGGGAGAGGCAGGAGGAGGGACTAAATTCCAAAAGCAAGAGAAATTATATTTGGCCAGCGCAAAGATAATCTGGTGATGGTGTTTGCTGAGTGAGGTTCATTCCCAGTATGAATTTTTAGCACACCTGCACTTTGAGGGTTTCTCAGGAGGTTCCTACTGCAAACCTGTAGCTGCCGTTCCTTCAGTGCAGAATGGCAGCTGAAGACTCTGACCCCCAGACCCTTATGGGCTTTCTTTGTTGGGATCCATTGCCGTCAACCAACGGGACTTCCTGGGCCGAGTCCCTTTTAAGCTCCAGGCGTGCTGGCAGATCCAATTGACCCACAGGAAAAGCATTTATAAAGCAACCCAGCAAATGAAGACCACACACCTTTGCTTCCCTTTGGAGAAAGCGGGCTTCCTCCCAAGACAGCTAGCGCTCCTAAGGCTCCCCGGAGCCTTCTGACGTCTTCCAACTTCTCACCCAGAGTCCAGACACCACCTCCTTGCGTTCGCCCAAGTCCCAAGGGGAACATGTCCGACTGTTGCAGTGCCCCCTTAGTTGGCTTGAAGCAAAGAGGCCATTCCTTCTGTGTCTCGCCTCCTTCCTCAACCTCTCCATGACCTCCAGATCTCCCTTGTGATGTGGTTTTGAAATCTTATAAAAGAACTCTTTGCCTACCCTAAAGTCTTACCAGTTGTTATAGTTTGGGTGTTTTCTGCATTAAATACCACAAAGGGTAATATAATAAGGGCTGCATCTCCAGCTGACGCTATTGGGAGGTGCTGTCTCCTTTATGATCCCTATAGGAGGTGTTTAGGTCATTGGTAATGATATTCCCATAAAGAGGACTGTGGAACCCCAGCCCCTTCCTCTTTCTCTTTTGCTTCCTGACCATGAGGGAGTGATTTACTCCTCCTGTACTAACCCACCACACCCCGGCAAAGCACGAAGCAATGGGGCTGTCCACTCTTGCACTGGAACCTCCAGACCTATTATGAGCCAGAACACACCCTTTATCTTTATAAGTGACTTGTCTCAGGTATTTTACTATAGTGATGGAAAGCTGACTAATAAAACAATATTCCCTTTTATTTTCTTCATGAGTTTATATATATATGTATATATATGCATATATAATTTTAAAGTATACGTATACATATATTTTTTTCACATTTCAGACTTCAAGAAATCAATGCATTTTTCATTATCCTTAAATTCACAATGTCCTGAGGTTCCTAGGTTTTCACCTGCTATCTTTTAGGAAATGGTCAGTACCCAGAAATTGTAACTGCAGCTAGAGCAAGGCAGGTATTGCTCAGCTTTGGTTGCAAATCCAAACTGTAAGTGCAAAGTGAGATAATTGCCTTGGAAACTGGGATTCATTAAAAGAGAAGTGGCATCTAGATTTCAAAGCCTTCCTTTTTCTTATCCGAGGATTCCTGACCCACTTGGATGACAGAGCTTGGTCCCAGTAAGTTTCTGCCCTGCCTTGGAAAAAAAAGGATTTCCCTAGCCTTATATATGGAAAAAGGATAAGAGAGGAAGAGCTGGAGTTTCTAGTTTCTCTGGCTGGGGGAAACGGGGTGAAGGAAGAGACAGCAGGGATTCCCAGGGTTGTGGGCCTCCATATCATGTCCTCCATATTTAGTGTCCTTAAATAAGTGTCGCATCCTATGTGGCACTTAACCACACAATAGTCAAACAGACAAGGAGAGAATCTCATCCTAGGAAGGACCAGAGTGGGTCTCCTGTGTCCCCAGGGATCTGGCTCTTCAGGCCAAAGTCACTTGACATGTTTTGCAGCATCCAAGTTCACCTAGTTCTTGATGTGCAGAAGGAAATCTCTCAGCGTGTCTGATGCAAAGCCACTAGTGAGAAGCCACAAACGGGCGCATTCTAAGACCTTTCTGTCTCTCTAGGAATCCTTCCAGGCTTGACATTCTTACTCTGAACTTAGTGTTTCTCTTGAATACTCCCATCATTATCTCTCCTTCAAATGTTCTGCCCATCTTAGGGAAAGCCCTGAGAGTTCCCAGTGGGACAAGAGGAGAGTCACAGAGCAGAGGTGCAGGGTGAAACGTGCTGACAACCAGGAAAACCATAGCAGGTGCCCCTGGGAGGTCAGCTAGCCTAGGAACTAAAAGGTAGAGCCAGCCAGTGCCAAGGTCAAGGATGGGTTTTGTTTTTGTTTTTGGTACTGGGGATCAAACCCAGAGGCATTCTACATTCTATCTCCAAGGTACACCCCAGCCTTTTTAATTTTTTTTTTGAGACAGGGTCTTGCTAAGTTGCTGAGGCTGGCCTCAAACCTATGATCTTCCTGTCTCAGTCTCCCAAGCACTAGATCATAGGCATGCACCGCTATGGCTGGCTTCAAGGGTGTTTCATGCTGAGGAGTGTGTGTCCCCTCAGTGGAGATGCCAGCATGGACCCCACTCTGGGGCAAGGTCAGTGGGGCATAGATCTCCCATGAGGACCAAGGGAGGACACCATGCCATGAAGACAGGGAATTTTCTCGCTACACCCAGTTGCCACGCTGAGCAGGAGACAGGAAAGGTAGAGGAGCCATGGCAGCCTGGGCATTTACCAAATGAACTCCAAAGATATCCTCTTCTAGGAAAGACACTGATCTACCTTTCACCAACAATTTTTCTTCCATTCACAGAAAGCTGGGGACTCGTGCAGAAGACAAAATAAATTACAGAAAATTAAAGAAGCTGCATTTTCTTTTGCAATGAACTCATTTCCATGTACCATTAGTCCCGCAGCATATAATAGGACTATGGCAAATACTTTTAGACCCTGCAGGGCTCTGGTCAGATATTTCTCTTGAAGCTTAAATGCTAGATTTTATTAATAATATTGACAATGAGATGTTCTATATCTTTAGTGTCACAAATGTCGGGGAAATACAATATGCTCAGCTTTGCACTTATTTCTAGTGTCTGCTGCAGTTACGAGATCGTGGGTTGGAAGCTGATGGTTGAAAGTAGAAGGCCCGCAGCTCCTGCAGACAATCAATTACTTTACTTAACTGCAATTACAGTGGGAGACCAGAGCGTTTATCCTCCTCTTAGGTCCCTATTTGCTCTTCTTTGGGAGGCATCAGATGGATGGGCACTTTTAGATGCTGCTGTAGATGGTCTCCCTACAGTAAAAAGCTATTAGTGGGATTGCAAGAAGGCCGAAGTTACAGTAAAGTGTACCTTCCCTGGTACAAAGGACATGGAGTTCTCTAATGGAATGGCATTAGGGACACACACTCGGAGCAGGACTCTGAGTGCTCTCCAATATCAAAATGAAAGACCCTCAATTAGGCTGGACCTTCTCTCAGGTCAGGAAGGGCTGAGGTACCTGCTCAGCCTGCAAGTGAAGGGGCTGTTCAAGCCAATTAAGGGACAGGGAGAAAAGCTGAAATGATAGAAAGGGATAATAATAGGTAAAACTTGGAAGCGTAAAAGCAGGTGGAAGAAAAGAACCTGGTAGGAATAGAGGGGGAAATTCCATTAGGAAAAGCAGAGCCAAGCAATAAAAGCAAAAGAAAATAAGACTAAAATGTGGTCTCTACACTCCTCCACCCCTTTCCCATTTAGGGGAGTATTGCTTAGTGCCACTGCAGAGAGGAGAGCAAGTAGTTTCATCCCAAGGCATTGCCCAGCTTTTTCTTTTTGTTTCTTTAGTCCAAGTTTTGCATTTGATGCCCAGGACAAGTGCTGGTAATGCCAGTGACTCCCCAGAAGCTTCACTCATATCCCACTCCTTGGCTCCCCTGGTCCTGGCATTCCATTGGAATGGCTTGTTTGCAGTCTCTAGAGTTTATCCTGTTCCCATACAAGCCCCATGAGGTTGTCAAATGACAAGGACCTTATTTCCATGCTCTGTTCCCCCAGTCACTAAGAGTCGTGAACTATTTTGTAAACCCCAAACTCTCAGAAGCAGCTCAACGTGATTCAGTACTAAACTACTGAGAAAAGTCAGAGAATGAACAATCCATCCGGCTTGTAGAAACAATGGTCTTCCAATCAGGGGTCTCCTGGCAGTTCGGGGCCAGCTGTGCTGGTTCCTACATCTAGCCATTAAATGCACAGCACAGTGACCTTCTGAGTAGAATAAGTATCACTTGTACCCTAAAATACCCAGTGGAGTTAAAGAAAGCATGAGTTTTGGAATGTAGGATGGAAATACTGAGTTCGAAAGAAGGATTTCAAATGAGGCTCTTTCCAAGAGGGACATAACGTGTACCCTGGAATGGGTTTCTCCCGGCAGTCATGGATGAGCTACACGAAGACTCCCTGTTTTCCATCGGGGTTATCAGCACCTGTCCTAGGCATCCAACGCAAAACATGGCAGGTGTCTTTGGTATAAAGAAACAAAAATAGATCGCAAATTCTGTGGAAACCAGCCAGAAAGGGTGGTTCCACCTCCTGGCCCCTCAATTCCTGTGTTATTGAGTACTGATTTTGAGCTAGGAACAGCACTGAACATTCTTTTAATGTATTATCGATTTAATATCTCAGCAATGCTATGATGTAATTATTATTTTCATTTTTAAGAAGGAAATGAAATGTAGGGAGGTAAAATAACATGTTCATGATAGCACTGATATCGTGAAGAGAGCAATGTTTCAAATCCAGTGTCTCCGAAGCCCATAACACCGTGCTGTGGAGCTGAGGATTTGCACTGGCCAACAATGGCCTGATATAGCTTCTTCCACTGACCTTGCCCTCCGTGTGACTAAGACGGACTCCAGGGGCATGCCCTAAAAGCCCCTGTCCTAAGTGTAAGGATGCTACATTGGAAACCTAAACCTTCCCCCAAAACCATATGCCGTGACTGATGAAAAAAAAAGAAAGAAAGAAAAAAATCAAGTAGTGTCTTAGAATTTTTATTTATTTATTCCTTTCCTAAATTACAATATACACCAATAGGCAACATCCACATTTTATAGATACTAGTTTGGTTTTGGTTTTCCAAATCAGCATGGGTTTTGTTTGGTTTGGGTTTGGGTTTTCCAAACCAGTATGGGTCTTCTCTTGACATACTAGTCACTAAAGCTGACGGTGGACCCTGTGTCTGCATGGTTTCCAATGGCAAATCTTACTTATGCTCTTCCATGGTCTCATTTCATTATTGATGAAAGAATCCTGTCTTCAATAGAATGGCCCATTTGTAGGTTTTCTCTGGTCTACTTATTTGATTCACCTTTCAGTGACAAGTAGAACATGCATGTGGGGGTGTTTTTCTTCTCTTGTTTCTGAATGTTGACTGCTATACCTGGCCGACATGTGCTTCTTAGGCCTTGGTTGCTCTGAGAGGAAGAAAATATGCTCTGAGTTGAATGCACACTTTGCACAAGATGAGGAAAGATACTGTCAAAGACAGGCAAAGCAAATAATGTGTATAGCTTTTTGTGAAGCTTAGTCTGGAAGACAAGGAGTCTGGAATATTTTCAGACTTCCAGGGTTTAAAAATATGCAAAATGGTAGATTTATGTTTGTTCATTTTTTTTCTTTTGTGGTACTAGCGATTGAAATTAGGGGCATTCTGCCTCTGAGCTATATCTCCAGTCCTATTTTTTATTCTTTATTTTGAAACCGAGTCTCATTAAGTTGTGGAAGGCCTCACTAAGTAGCTGAGGCTGGCTGTGAACTTGGTATCCTCCTGTCTCAGCCTCCCAAGTACTGGGATTATAAGTGTGCACCACCACACCTGGCATTCATGATTTTTAAAATAAGAACATCTCTAGACATTATACCTGAAAAAAAAAAAGTTCTGCAGAGAAGTAAAGGGAATAATTATCATAACAACAAAAACAAGTACAAGACCCTTTCAAGTGTTACGGTCAGATCATACTAATGAAATGAGCACTAAGATTTTTGAATTAGGGTTCTCCAGAGAGAAAACAAATTGGATAGATACATAAAAGACAGATAGATAAATTATTAGGGGAATTGGCTCACATGATTAGGAAGCTAAGAAGATTCAGGACAGGCAATCTGCAAGCTAGGAGATCCTGTGGTCCCAATAATCCCAGACAGTCCAAATCAGAGGTCTCAGGACAAGAGAAATATGGTATTTCTCTCAACCAGCAGCCAGAGATCCTGGAGTGCCAAAGCTAGGGAGCCTGGAGTTCTGATACCCAGGGGCAGAAGGAGGAGGGTATCCCAGCTCTAGGAGAGGGAGGAAGGGCAAGAAAGAACGTAGAAATCCTTATCTCTCCTTCTTTATTTCTGTCCTATCTGAAACTCCTATCAAGGGCATATCTTCCCCATCCATCCACCAACTCACATACCAATTTTCTCTGGAAAGACCTGCACCGACATACCCAAAAGTAACACTTCATCAGTTCTCTAGGTATTCCTTAACTCAGTCACGTTGACACCTAAAATTAACCATCTCAGATGTTAAAACAGATTAACAGAGTACTAATCCGCTATGACAGTATATCAGGCTGTGTCTAGTGAAACAGAGCTCACTCTAGGTGAGTCAAACAGAGGGAATTTAATATAGGGAACAAGTTAAGTAGATAACGCATGGACTGCAAAGCCAATTGAAGGACTGTGTGAAGCAACTCAGACTTGTACTGCTGCAGGAAATGTGACTCCTAGAGCCAGAAGGCCAAAGAAGGAGACGGCATTGTGATCAGGACAAGGACTCTAGGACATAGTCTTAGTCCTGCCCATAAAGGAGAAGCAGGCCAGCAGAAACTAGACCTTCAAGGAAGGAAGGAAGTCACTCTTTCTGGACAGTGCAACCCTGTGCAGAAAAGCAGGGAGCACATCCGGGCTCCCCTGCAGCCCACCTGCCAATCTCACGCCAGTGCCACGCATTGGTTGAATTCCCTTAGCAACCAGAAGGGGGCGGAACCTGGAAGCTAGGGCTCCCTAAGACCCTCAGCCAGGCAGGGAAGGGGAGAAAAACTTCTGAGCAGACAGTGAGAGACCCGCGCAGGGTCTGAGACCTTCCTTCACAAACACTAGGAAGTAGTTTAATAAATTCCCAAGCATGAGAAATGAAACAGTGCTTTCTAAAAACAACACATTAAAATTTTCCAGCGTAATATGTTTATTTTGTAGTAACTGCTATTTACTTTAGCAAAAATGTAACTAAGGGGTAATATATGCTACCACGATTATATATTGGTATTTAATAACAATGTGACTAAAATAATACATAAATACAAGACTCTTAAATATTAATCTAGACAATCTGGCTTCTCTGAAACAAAACCAAGAACTTTTACCCCAGTGTTTGATGATTAGGTTGTTACTTTCCAACATCCTGCTTTATGTTTCATTTACTCCAATCTAATGGTACCTGTGGCCTCGGAATATATATCATAAAGAAGCCATAAAATTGACTTTTTTTCCCAGAAACTTGCATGGTTAAAGGATAACACAGGGCTATCTTTAGTGAATCTTGCTCTCTGGAAAAGTGTTTTAGTGAGAGACAAGTTTATTTTTAAGTAAGGACTTAATGACTTTTTTTAAAAATGGGAGAAATTGTTGTCCTCTTTAGATGTGTTTGTAAACCCCCCCCCCCCACACACACACCATGGTATTGGAGATTGAACCCAGGGACATCCTACCTCAGCTATACCCCCAGCCCTTTTTATTTTTTAACTTTTTCAAAATTTTGAAGCAGGATATCATTAAGTTACTAAAGCTGGTCTCCAGCCTGTGACCCTAGTGGTTCAGCCTCCCAAGTATTGGGATCACAGGTGTACACTACCACACGCTATGCAAATTTGCTTTGTAGGAGACCATAATGGGGGCATTTATTCTGAGTGTCCAATGCATGCTAAACCTGGATTATTTATTTCTATAAAAAAAAGAAATTTATTGCCCAACCACAGGGCTTCCGCTGACTAATTGGTCGTCAGCTCTCCCCCCATCTGTTTGATCTGCGTCTCTCCCAAGGCTAGTGAAGCAGTACCTCTCTGAGGAAAGGGGTCAAGAGGAATACTCTTTGGCAACTTTTTCCCCCCAGAGCTGAAGGTGATTATTATAACAAACACTTATTAGCTTTCTTAGCGGTTAAAAATAAGAATTATGACTGATCAGTAAATCTCAAACTTATTTGTAATTGTCAGGTGGCATTGCAAAATCAACTGCTTTGTTAGCTTTTAGCTAAATCCTTTCATAAGCACCACTGAAAATACATCAGACGGAAATCTTTAATGCGAATTTCCTGGGACCCCATGTCTACTCAGCATTTCCCTTTATTCCGGTCGTACTGGGTCACCTGCTGCTTCAGTAGTGAGTCCCTCATGCTTTGATCACGGCATTGATGGGGCTTTTATAACACTTGATATTTATAATCAGAGAGCTGCATGTGGGTTACTGTTACATATTCAGAATGTGCTGTTCCTTTCAATGAACATGAGAATTATTCCCCTGGCAACAATAGAAGTGATGGAGGTATTCAATGGAGAAAGGGAGGCTCCTGTAAGACCACCTTGAATTTAAGGATCATGCTTTACCCAAGATGACGGGCACAGGCTAGTATCTGCCGGAGAGGAAAATGAACTGAGATCACACAAAATGCAGGCAAACTTTTATCTACTACAGAGAAAGAACCTCCTGGGAAAATATGGGCCTGCTAGGAAATAGTACAGGGCATCAAAGGTGATTTATGTTTCCTGTAGTCAGTTCTGAACTAATTCCCAGAATGGCATGAAGGGATGCCAATTTGAACAGAAGACAAACTGTGCTCTCTGTCCATTTGAAATCACATCACCTGCAAGAGTAATACAAATGGCTGGGATTTTTTTACAGTCACTTACTTCTGAGGAGGTCCAAGGGCTTCCTACCCAGGATCTCATTTACGAGCACACTGTGAACTCTCTTCTCCTACGTGGAAGAGAAGTGTAACTTCCCCCAGCAAAAGAGAGAGAGGGACTTCCTCTCTTCCTCCCGCCCCCCTCTCTGTTTAACCCTCTCTGCACACGCAAAGAAGAAAAGATGCTGGCTGTGCCCAAAGGAGCCATTAAAGCAGCAGTCTTTCGAGCCACCAGATGTCATCTTAGATCTGGGTTCACTCTGCCCTTTTCCATTTGGGTAAGCCCGGCCAAGTCACTGGGTCTTTCTGGGCCTCAGTTGCTTTGTCCGTAAAATGGGAGCAGTGATTCTGGCCTTGAGGGAGTATGTGAACTAGAACTAGTATAGGTCAAATGCTTCCCAGGGTTCAGCGTAGACTTGATGCTCAACCCGTTGCATTAGTTGCTGCCGTCGTTGTATATTCAGTTGGCTCCAGGCCCAGCAGCCAGCCTATTTCTCCTCTCCCTTTCCTACCCAGACACATCTTCTCATTCAAGATCACTTTGTGGTATGAAGTGACAAAAACAGCAGAGCAGAGTCATAAACAGGCACACGTGCCAGGGTCCCTGCCTTCTGCTCTTACATGGGAAAGGCTGTGTCCACCCACTGAAGTCATTCAACTAGCAATCCCTTACCCATAGCTGCCAGAGAAGTAGAGACATTTCCAGAAAAAGTCAGTCCTTAAAACCTACTCCATTCTAGAGTAGAACAGTAGTCATTGAAACTTGGCGTGGCTTGATCTACCTCTCAAGCACACTAACTTCTTAGATGTCTCATTTCATTGTCCCTACAATATGTGAGGTGCTGTCCTAGAAGCTGGGTGCCAAGGTTGCCTCTTGAGAACCTTTCATTATTGTGGGGCAAATGACATTTTTACAACTCTGTAACGTGGAATGAGCAGCAGGCACCTAGCTCCACAGAAGTACCAGTATGCTTTCTTTTCTTTCCCAGCCAACTCTAGCTTGCTGCAGAATTGAGCTGGAGAAAGCAAGGGGTGGTATTTAGAGCCTTATTTTGTCGCTCAACATTTTTAAATGATGTTCTTAGATTTTTCAGAGGAGAGTAATATTTTAGCTTAGGAAGAAAATCACACATAAATCATGATTGCTGTTCCTTTTTCTTTTCTCTCCCCAAACTCTCCCTGGACATTACAAATTAGTTCTCACACTACTTACCAAAGTAGTCTGAACTTAAAAACACAATGGGACTTGATTATCCCTTTCTAAAGTGGTTTCCACAGTTCAAGGAGTCTTTAAATGAAAGTATATTTCCATACCTATAGATCCACATGGAAAAGTAGCGATCTTTCATCCTAACTTTCTTTATTATTATTATTTTTGTGTGTGTGTGTGTGTGTGTGTGTGTGTGTGTGTGTGTGGTACAGGGGATTGAACTCAGGGGCATTCTACCTCCGAGCTATACTCCCAGCCCTATTTTTTTTTTTATTCTTTATTTTGAAACCAAGTCTCACTAAGTTGCAGAGTGCCTCACTAGGTAGCTGAGGCTGGCCGCGAACCCGAACCCGGATCCTCCGGTCTCAGCCTCCTGAATGCTGGGATTACAAGCGTGTGCCACCACGCCAGGCATTTTATTTTGTTATTTTTTAATTAATTTATTTATTTTTCCAGCATGGATTTTTTATACATTTCTTGAGTACAACAGGGTTACATAGACATTTATGACATATCCATCATTGTCAGATCACAAGTAGCACCACTTCTTCGTTTTCATCTTAACTTTCATGGGATGTCTTTTGGTACCCAATATTTTTATTTTCTAGAGGATAAAAATTAAAACCCAGCTACTTCCATGTGTTTTCCCTGCAGATTAAAACACCAGTGTTGCAAATTAGTTTGTAAAGAAGGAGTCCTAACAGACATGGCTCTCTCCTGTAGTGGCTTGGGAGCATCTCTAAACCCTGCCAGAAAATTCCACGACACACTAAACATCAGGGACCACCACCCCCTCTTCCCCTGTGAAGACACCACTCTGCACAATCCACCCTGACACTTCCCAAACAGTCTGCGGGAAAGGGATGTCTTGTCTGCTTTGGCTGGTTATCATTCTTGTTTCAGCGCGATTTCAGAAAAGACCATAAGCTTGTGACAGAGTGAATTTGTGATCTTATCCAATCATCTGGGCTGTTTGCAAAACTTCAGTAGGTGGCAGCGTTTTGTTGATAAATGTTTTGTTAGCCAAGTGATCTCATTTAGTGCAACTGTTGCAGTATTAATAAACTGAACTTATGATGGTGTTTGCTAGGACTGAAAATATTGCCATTTTATCCAGCGGGTGCTCTTATGTGAACTGACAGCAGCATTCATTGTGTTGGAGATTTGGAGAGGGGGTCTCTCTGTGTGACAGTGTGTATGCTGTTAGGAAGAGAAGCAATCGGGAGCAGAGAATGAGGCTGGCAAGGGAGGTTGGAGAGCAAGAAAGAGAATATAAAGGAACTCACATACAATGTCATGCCCATGACCTGACTGGTTATAACAAAACCCTGGGCAGTCCCACACCTTCCCTCCTTCCCGGTGGCCCTGTGTGGCTCACAGTGACCCTGCAAGTGATTCCTGAGGTCCTAAGGAAAGTGACTTTGGCTGTATGACTAAGGGAGCAGCTCAGATCCTTTGCAGCACAATGGGGAAGCACGGGGGGGCTGCTCCCTAACATCCATTTGATGGGGCAAGTGGCAATGGCCCCGATGTGTCCCCAAGCTCCCCGGGGGCTGGAGCAATGTTTTATTGCCTCTCCCAACTAAAACCACTTTGATTGGGTCCATCAGGACCAATCAGAAGGACTGGTATTCCCTTACTCATAGCGGTGAGGGAAGTAGAGACATTTCCAGAAAAAGTCAGTCCTTGAAAACTACTCCATTCTAGAGTAGAACATTGGTCATTGAGACTTGGCGTGACAAGTTTGTTTGTTTGTTTTCCAGAGTGGCCTCTAGAGAGAGTGAGACAGCAAATCCTTTACCGAAAGGTTCAGCCTGTCCTCCAAGACTCTTCAAATATGGTCCCAGTCAGGACCAGTCATCTTGCTTTTCTTCCTTCCTCTCTGGATCCCGTGAAGGCCTGGCTGAAAAGCTGAGAGTTGAGGACACTTTAGAGAGTGCCCATTCCATTTGAGGACCTGAAGAACCCACCCACGCATGCTCAGAATCATCCACAGTCGCCTGGCCAGCGTCTCAGGAGAGTCCTGAGGGAATCACGGACACTGAGCGCAGGACACACACGCTGCCGTTTCCTCCTCCCCTCCTGAGATGCCCTGTATTCTGTGATCTTCACACGTGAGAGAGAGGGAGAGGAGTTTCATGAGCTGACCCAAGTCTTTCCTCAGCGATGAAGTGTCCTCTGATCACCCCAGGTGGGAGGCACCTTTTTGTCTTACAAATGCCCACTGGGATTACTGCTATGCCAACTGCCTGGCCCTGCTGCCTGAGAATAGTAAGTTCACTTGGCATCTCCACAAATGGACTTCAGCTTCTAAAAGCGAGAGGACCACGGCCTATGCGGACCTCTGGGCACTCAATTAAAACAATACATGGGTTGTGTTGTGTTTCATTTGCACCTGTTATACCACTTATTTTGGCCTTGTATTCAAATAATAAAAACACCAACCAAAGCAATGCCTGCTTTGCTCTCCGGACTATAGTTCCTTGCATGCAAAGGCCTGTCACAGTTATCTTTGTCTGTCCCTCTAACACTTAGTGCAATGGCTACACAAAAAATGACTTTGGAATCAATTAGTCATGAATCAATGTCTTCATATTCCAATTGGCATGCTAAGTCAGTCTCTTTGCTACCTGAAAAGGACATTTTTAATTCACTTTCTATAAATTCATTTCTCCAAAATACCATGCTTAAATCCCTCACCAGGAAAGGCCCACAAATAACATTTCAGTCATTGTAGTACAAGACCCAGGCTTCCAACAGCTACCGTAAGGACTAATTGAATAGAACAAAAATTAAAGAGATACTTCACCTCCACATTGACATGAAGTCTTATTTTTTTCTTAGAGCCAATAGTAATCTTTCTTATTTCTGTTTATAATGTCTTATCCTGGCAAGAAAATGGCCATCTAGATGAAGATCATCTCTCTTTCCTTGCCAAGTCCTACTATTAATCTCAATCACGAATCTCGGAAGATCCTATAACTAGTAAACAGAACATATTAGACGGTCCAATGTGGCCCAGAAGAACATCATGATCCCTAAGAGCACCCCGAGTTTCTACTTGGCATAAGTTAGAACTGAAGCCCATTTTCCTTGCCCGATGCCTTTTGCCCCATTTGACATGCTTCACCAATATTGATGTATTGTTAGTTCATCGTGTCAGAGAGTATTAGGGAAGTTTAAGAGCACAGAGTTTTCCGTCAACAGCCAGCAACATCATTACTTCCAAATATTTCCTCCAAGAACCCACAGAGAGCACAGTAATATCTATGCTAAGGGTTTTACATAGAACTGGTAAAGATGACAGGGTTTGGAGAAACAATTTGGACACAGAGGATTTGAACTGCACACATTAGAAAGCAACCATTATTTCTGGCTATTCTCTTAGACATATAGGATGAGGCAGAGGGGAAAACTGAGAGCTCTGGCTGCATTAATAAGTCTCCCAGCCGGGCGTGGTGGCGCACGCTTGTAATCCCAGCATTCGGGAGGCTGAGACCGGAGGATCCGGGTTCGCGGCCAGCCTCAGCTACCTAGTGAGGCACTCCGCAACTTAGTGAGACCCGGTTTCGAAATAAAGAGTAAAAAATAGCGCTGGGGTTGTAGCTCGAAGGTAGAATGCCTCTGAGTTCCATCCCCAGTACCGCAAAAAAATAAAAAATAAGTCTCCCAAATATGCCCTCCAGGTACTTTAGAGATGTATTGTGATATGTGTTACGAAACCCTTTCAGATATTTATCCTTAAACCACTCTCCCACAATCTAAGTGTTCTTTTCTTTAATATAATATTGTAGTTCAAATGACTGCCTTTCCTCTATCTTGCTTTCTCCCCACCAAACCAACCAACACCATGTATGTATGCATACATACCACACAGGCATCTTGCTACCAGAACCATAGGTTCATAATAAAGCTGAAAGCAGAGCTCTGTTCTAGCAAAGATGCACCCTACCACAAAGAACCAAAACCATGCACAATAAAACACTCCCTATCCAAGCTTAGCTTCACAACCAGAATCACTTGAGTTCAAATCATCACTGGTGTTTCAAATGAATACACTAGCCAATAAAAGCATCCTCATTCATCCTGCTTGGAACGTCTAAGCCACACTTCCCTGGAAACTCTGCGTCCAAGTTGCCCTGCCCATGGCGCCTTCATTAGTGCAGTTGAGTCCTATTAGATAATTGGCCATCATATCCAGGCAACAAGGCATTGCTCCTTTCTTCCATGATGCAGCCCACATAAATCCCAAACTCATTGAAGCAATTAAATCAGTCCTGTGGACTGAAGGAAAAAAAACATAAACAAAAAAACACAAATCACAGAAAATATTAATCCCTTCAAAGTGATGGCACATAATTATGGGAGACCAAGCGGTGGTGTTTTTCATGGCTTGTCCCCATAATCGTTTCTCCCTCAGATTGTCATCTCCCATGTCGTGGCACCATTATTACTGGAGAATTAAAGTTATGATATTATGCTTCACACCTGGCATTTGCATCTAACAATAATCAGCCTAATGGAAGGTCTAGAAATCACATTGCCAACCTGACATGAGTGGGCACCGGACATGTTAGAAGCCCAAGCTTTAATTTTAGGACATAGCCTTAGAGCAAGACATAGCATAAAGGAAGAGAAGATCTTGAAGAATTTGAAAATTCTCCCTGCAGTCCCCTGATCGGTGATGAAATGTGAAAGTCTGACATCTCGGCTAGCTCTCTCAAGGTGTCATTATTTAAATCACTCATTATGAGAGCACTGGCAATCGAATGAAATTAATTTCATATCAGGATAGCCTATTTGTCTGGCATGAAATGATGTTGCAAAATTCATTACAGGAACTACTTTCGCTTCACAACTGAGAGAAGTTGTACATTTGTCTTGAGTCCAAGAAACCAGCTAAGAGATGTACCAGAAGGAACAGTGGGCAGGAGACTCAGATCTGGGTACTAGCTCCATTTCTATTCCAAATGAGATGGCTTTATGCAAATCATTTCTCTTCTCTGGGCTTCTGTTTGCTTACTGGCAAGATGAGGCTAGACATTTTCTAAGGGTCCTCCAGTTTAACATCCTAGGATGTCATCAGCACTCTATAATAGTGTGTTAACAGGAAAACACACAGATTATGGTTAACCATGAGAACCTCCAGAATGTTTTTAACTCTTTTCCAAAAAGATCTGAAGCCGAAGGTGACCCTTTGGTCAGAGTACTGACAGGGGCTAGTTAAGTTATGACCACAAAGGACTCCCCTTGAGCAGATGAGAGTGGGAAGGAAAAAGTAAGTATTCTTGGTGATGAATGTTTACAGGACTGTGCTTTATGCACGCCAGTGCGGCACCAGCTGTGGAGGTGATTTTGAGGTGGGCAAATCTTGATTTTGGTCCACTACCTCTTCCTCACTTTGCCACACCCTTCCAAGTTTCCAGGACCTTTAGAGTTGGAAAGAGTTTGGGGCAGAGTGGAACTGCCATGTGAGGTTTTACATTGATCTTACACTTGATGAGTGTCTTCACTTCAAATCCCTGATTGCTAATCTCCAGCAGGCCCTACGTGCTGCCTGAAAGCCATTCTAGGCCACTACTCCTTTAACTCCCTACTTCTGTAGATAATTATTTCCTTTCTCCTCCAAGCTCTAACACTCCCATCCTCCTCGTTACCCTCAGCTGATAACTTTGCTTCCTACACCAGTGGCAAATGGAAGGCAGTACTTGAATACTTCAACAAGCTCTCACCACTCTATATACCTGCTATCAGCAGTGCCCACAGACCCTGCTGCCCTTCCTTGTACCTTTGAGGGACAGAGAGCTCTGAGCTAAGACTCAGCTCTCCATTTTTCCATTAGATCCCAACATTTCTCACCTATGCAAGGCATTTTGCTAGCAGTTCTTCCATCTTTCATCTGCTTCCTCCAGTCTTGTTTCAGGAATCACTGTCTTATACACACACACACACACACACACACACACACACACACACACACACACACACCTGACCCCAATTTTTATTACCAGCTGAGATATCTACCCTAAAATCCAGATTCAGATATCCGATTGCCTATTAATATTTGAATATCTAGCAGAATTACACAGTCAACATGTCCAAAATTAAATTCTTGATGTCCCTACTTAAATCTTCTCTATCTCAGTAAGGGATACTTTATTCTTGAAAATGTTCAATCCCAAATCATGGATTTAGACTTGAGTCCTCTTTCTCTCATCCTCATACACCATCAGTCAACAAACCCCACAGGTATTACCTTCAAAATCTATCTATAATAAATCACTTCTCTCTACCATAACCACCATAATCACCCTGATCTCAGTTAGTACCATGTCTCCACTGAATCATTGCAACCAACTTCTGACAGATTCTTCTATTTCCATTCTCACTCTCCATAGACACTGGTCCATACAGCAACCTGCGTGGTTCTACTGCATAGTAACTCAGAGGAAGTCATTTCTCTACTTAATCCTGCAATGAGCCTCCATCTCACTCAGATTAGAAACCAAAACCTTCTCTGTGACCTACAGTCAATTACCTAATCTCCCCTTCACCATGAGCTCAGTGGCCTCGTGTTCTATTCTCTCTCCCTCTTTGTCACTGGGTTCTGACCACCTGGCAAGCTGGCCTCTTTGCTTCTGGAACTTTCCTAGTACACTGCTGCCTTCATGTCTGACAATAGTCATTTTCTTTACCTGAAACTTTGACCATACCTTGCTCCTATGGATCCTTCATGTGCTGCTAAACTTTCACATTCTCAGGGAAGGTTACATGACCTTCTACTTCTAACTTATAATTTCAATCCACGCAAACTCTTTGCTCCAATCCCCACCTCTGATTCATTTTATAACATAGTATATACTATCTTATAAGCACACACATTATTTACCCTCACTAAAATGTAAGCTTTACAGAGATTTTGAATCTTTATTTCATTGATTGATATATCCTCAGAAACTAGAAGATTTCCTGGCACATAGTAGGTGCTCTAGTATATTGAATGACTGAATCTCTCCTCCCCTACTCCCCAATAATATTTAAGTATTATAATTTATGAGAAATTGCTTTAATATAATTTGGAATAGAATAGATATGTGAAGGAACTAATATATATTTTTATTGAAGTATTTTATATATAGCAGTTGTGGCTTTATTTCACTTTGAATAGTTGGAAAAGCCTTAAATTGGAAGCCAGGAGAGACTGATGTCAAATTCTGGTCATGTCACTTGTCACCTAAATAGTCCTCAGAATTTTTTTTTGAGCCAGCTATGAAACTGATGTAATGAGGGAGCCTTCTATTCAAGGTTTCAGAGAAAATGATATGCATTGATTTATATA
This sequence comes from Graphiurus murinus, assembly GCA_004027655.1. Classification (NCBI taxonomy): domain Eukaryota; kingdom Metazoa; phylum Chordata; class Mammalia; order Rodentia; family Gliridae; genus Graphiurus; species Graphiurus murinus. Next base: position 3,869 of record PVLC010018942.1, on the reverse strand, counting down.
AAGCACATAGCACAGTGTCAGGTACAGACCACCTTCTCGATACAAGTTGTTTTGAATGTTTGAATTGTATGAATTAATCAGGTGTGCTAAGGCTCATGTAAAGTTTGATATTTAACCCCTCTGTCCCCAAGACAGCACTTTGATCCAGAAGAGAAAGTCTTACAGGAGAAATTTCTAGTATCCACAGTAATGGAGATTTTCATTGATGATGGAAGAAAAGGTGGAAGGACAAGGCTGGTGTGGGGAGAGCATGGCCCAGGACTCCTCAAGCTACACACATATCCACTCTCATTAGAACGCTCCACGTCCATGTATCTGGGTGTCTTAATGGAGGGAGAGGGGACTCAGGAGCCCATCTGTGACTTCCATAGCACAGAAGCAGGGCAGGCTGTCTTTGAAGATTACAATCCTAACAGTGTGTCCCCCACAGAGATAAATGCTAAAAGGGAGAAAAGACAAGCATGCAGGAGAAGGGGAGGGGGAGGAGAGATGAAACACAAAAAAAACCAGAAATCATTTCTGGTGTAATAATTGCTGTATTAATACCTGACTGGCTAACATGTATGCCCTGTGGCATATTCAATGAGAAATTTCAAAGACTGTAAATATAAGAAAAATGAGGACACTTGACCCTGACAGTTGGAATTCTCAGGCAGCAGCAGTTGGCATATAGAGACTCATCTTCCCCCGCCCACACACGTGGAGACACGCTGGTGCCCGGCATCCCCCTTCCTTTAATAAGCCAATAAATATTGATTCTGACCTGGTTGCCACTTGTTCTCCTAACATCTTCTTTCATTCCAAGGTTTCTCGAAACTATAAAAAGCTAATTTCCAGATTCCCAGTCTGGCTAGAAGGACTCGGTTTTTCAATCAGATCTCCCGGAGGTCCGATAGCAATCATTATGAATGAGAAAACGCATTGTGTATTCTCCCCCACTTGCTGGCAGACAGGGAGCAGGACTGGTTCCTACTGAGACCATGTTGAAATTAAAACACTTGTACCCGCTACTCACCTTGGAGGATCGCAGAGGAGGTGGGGCAGCAACAGCCTGACATCCAAAAGGAGGGTCGGCAGGCCCTGAAACATGTAGCTTTCCAATGAAACTTATAATGAGAACGTTAAAAAAATAATAATCCTACTTTTTCCTACCAGGCTTCTATCTCAGGCAGTACATTTCAGAAGAACAGGAATTTGAGCTACAGACATGATGATTAAATCTGAGTTTAAGAAAAACATCTGTCTGTAAGGAGAAACTTGAGCTACACTTTGAAGCAAACTTTTCATTCCTTGGAGTCTTGTGAATTGTTTGGAATGTACTGAGCACCTACTATGTGCTTGGCACTATTTGAATAGGTCAGCTGGGAACCAAGTGAGAATTATAAGACTTAGTTCTCTAAGTCCAAGAGGTTTCACTAATTAAAAAGACAGAAGCATGTACTCTCAAAGTACATTTGAGGATTGTAGACCTCTTAGGGACACTGTAGACAGTGATGGCGGACTTATAGAAACCTAGTTTAGAAAAATTCAAATCTGCACATAGCTCTACTACATTTTAGATTTCACATCCACATGGACCCATTGGTGGCTCCAGATGAGGTTAAAGTGCCCATCCCACTTTCCACAGCACTGTTACTTCCTCTTTGGAAATTGTGCTCTCATGTTTCAAACACGATGATTAATCTGGGCACGGTGGTGCACAGCTATAATCCCAGTACTTGGAAGGCAATGATAAGAGGTCACAGGTTCACAGCTAGCCTCAGCAACTTAGAGAGACACTCAGCAACTTAGCGAGACCCTGTTTCAAAATAAAAAATAAAATAGGGATGGGAATGTAGCTCAGAGATAGCATTCCCCTGGGTTCAATCCCCAGTATGAAAGAAAGGAAAGAAGAGAGAGAGGGAGGGAGGGAGGGAGGGAGGAAGGAAGGAAGGGAAAGAAAGGGTAATGTTTAAAGTTTTGTCACATCCTAATATTGTTGAATAAATAAATGGAATAGTGTTGAAAATGGGTTAACTCTGCCTACCCTGGGGAGGGGAAGAAGTGCAACAGCTACACACCGATGTCCTGAGCCCACTTGCACCCAATAAACTACGGCAACAAAAGGTCCATGTAGAGTCATTAGGAAAGGCGTCACGAAAGGACTCAGGCTGGAATGTGACAAAGGGAAAAGATTTGTATGGAGCTGGCAAAAAAAAAAAAAAAAAAAAAAAAAAAAAAAAAGAGCAATGTCACCAAATCAGACAGAAGAATGAGGATCTCTTAATGGAAGAATGGAGTGATACTCTGGACTTGAGAATCAAGGAACGAGTTACCCTCAGTCCAGGTTGGAAAAGGGACCTTTTATAAAGAACATCTGGGGAGCCCAGAATCAATGAAAGCCACAAAGATTGGGGTTGGCATGCAGGTAGGAACGAAAGGTACTCCAGCTCCTGGGTGGCTTGAGAAACGGACAAGACTGCCCGCTACTGGGGTGAATCTCTCTTCCCAACATGCTTTGCATTGCGTGACTGGACTCAATGCTAGGGAAATAGCACTGGTAAGGATGAACTCAGGTCACTTGCCTGCCTGGGTGTGTCAGGCATAAACAAGAGATTTGGAGATGACAGTGACAGGTAGTCATAAAGGAGGCACTAAGAAATACTCTCCTTCAAACGCTTTGGCCTGTTTCTTTATTCAGCTGGAAGCCAGTCACCAACTGGAAATAGAGGAGCAGGGATAGGTATCTCATAAAGCAGTATCCAACAAATGATCTTGAGCAAGGGAATTAAGTATACTCCCAAGCCTGTTATAGCATATGTAAGAATAGGCATGGAAATAATAACTGTTTTTGGAAGTAAATGAGAAAATTCATGAAAACCTTTTAATTTGGTGCCTGATGTATGCTCAGAAATGTCTATCATAATTGCCACTACAGTACCCTTGCAATTATATAATTTGACCAGATACGTAGGGCAAGAATTGGACACCCAAATATACTTAACTTTAGACTCCAGATGTATCCTATATTTAGGTCTACATCCCAAAGACACAGAGAGGAAGGAGAAAGCAAATGTTGGTGAATCTGTGAACACTATAGTCACATACTTGCTTTCTAAGAAAAAGTGAATCCTCCACATTTCCTCTGGGAAGAACTCACTCTTTCTACCTTGCTGCCCTCCTTTCTCTTCTGGCCTAACATCCTAACTCCAAGGACTTCTCCCAAGCTTACTATTTCTGAAAGCCTGTGATTTCTTTTTTCTTATTCTTTTCCCACCTCTCCAAAGCCCAGGCCAATTGGTCGCTCTCAGACAGACAGGGCAGTGGATTTTCTTTCACCCTGGTCGACCACAACTCACTTGCCCTCTAACCTGCTATCTGAGTGTGTCTTAGGTCAGTATCTGACCCAACATAACTCAGACGGGGTGCACACAAATCAAAGTCCACCCCTATGCACATTTTGCTAAAAACTTTAAATGTTCTTTTTCCTGACACATGTCAATGTTTCAGAGCTCTTGTAGATCCCTTATGCACTTCCTCCCAGGCTTCAGGAGAGCAGGACCTTCACCTTCAAGCAGCAACCTAATCCTCTGTCATGGGCGTAGCCATGATGAAGGCATTTCCTTAGACCCTTTAACTTGTCTTCACCACTCCCAATAGATGCCACTCACTCCAGAGAGAAGTTTCCACATCTTCTTTCCCACCTTCTCACCTCCAACACTGGGAGAGTGTGAGTGATGCTCAGGATGAGGGATGGATATAAACACTCGAGGAGTGAAATCGAAATTTAGAGGCATCAGGGGACCCTCAATGGCTGCTGTGTTCTTCCTTCTCATGCCGACTCCTGGGAAGGAAGGCAAGGATTTGGATGGTTCTGCTCATGCGCATTA
>PVLC010018941.1:0-31416 GCA_004027655.1 Graphiurus murinus | reverse complement strand
GTCATCAATGAGGAAATGATTATAAACTGAGATAGTAAAAGGCACAAGGAAAAACAGATTGTCACATAAGGCACATGTATCAGGAGCCTGCCTAGTTCTGAATTTCATAAGAAATTTCAGGAATGCACACAATGAGGAGACAGGTACAACTGGGAGAGGACGAGAACTCCTAGTGGCACTCCCTTTTAATTTCTGTATCAGAGGTGTCCTGGCAAACACATGTGGTCTCTAAGAATGGCATGCAGCCACCTAACTTATCTGCAAGTAGTTTCTGAGTTCAGGAAACATCTGAAACATCTCCATTTTATATGTAGATATTTACATAGTTTATATGACATTTCCCAGGAAGCCATGCCTCTTGAATCCACAGACTCCAGGTTTGTTTACCTAAGAAATCTTAGACACCAAAATACATTCTGCTAAAAGCATTCCACGAACAACGACTCTCCTGCTAGCAAAAACCATTTAGTTCACCAGGAGGTCTGCCATTAGTGTCTTTACAAGATTAGGCCAGTTTATTTGCAGTCTTCCTAACCTAGGAGAACATTCTCTCCCCAAGAAAGGAGGAAAATGGATTACAGACCTACTGCTTCCAAAGTATGCTACATGTACTATACCCAGGAACTGTCATGGAAACATAAAAGTTTATTTTGATGACATATCATAATATCTTTGATAAACGGCATCAAATGACAAAAGGTATCGATAACAAGAGCACAGAAAGCTACAGTATTTACAGAGAAACTAAAAGATTACATGCTCAAATGACTTTCAAGTTATTCCTGGATATATAGATTATGGATGACTATTTTCTTTGTATTTTCCATTTTCCACAAGAACTATGTTTTACTCTCATTGATTTTTTTTTCTTATTTCTTTAAAGTGTGCAGAAGAATCTATGTAGTATACTGGACAGAGCATAGAATGGGAAAGCAAGCTGATTTGCATTCAAACTCTGGCTCTGTAATCTTGCTCTGAAATCTTGGACAAATTTGCCTGTTTTCTCAGTTGTAAAGTGAGAAACATAATGTGCACCTCTTGGGTTGTTGTGCATCATGAGTAGATACATCACATAAACCACGATGTTATGCACTGCCTTAGATTCCTTCTGCTTGGTAGCCTCCCATGTTAGTCAGCTTTTCATCACTGTGACCAAAATACTTGAGAAAAACATCTTCAAGGAGGAAAGATTTGTTTTGGCTCCTGGTTTCAGAGGATTCAGTCCAGGGTCAGGTGGCTCCATTGCTTTGTGTCTGAGGTGAAGCAGAGTGTCATGGCAGAGAAAAGAAAACTGCTCAGCTCTTGGCAACTGGGAAAGAGAGGGGGGGGGAGAAGGGGAGGGGAGGGGAGGGGAAAGGGGAGAAGGGAGAGGGGAGAAAGGAAATAAGGAGCAGGAACAAGATATACCTTTCCAGAGCACACCACAGTGACCTACTTCTTCCAACTAGGCCCTACCTCCCAATAAAGTCATCAAATTAACTCATCAATGAATTATTCCCCTGATGAGGTCAGAGCCCTCATGATCAGACCACTTCCCCCAAGACCTACCTCTGAACATTGCTGTATTGGGGACCAAGCCTTCAACCTATGAGCCTTTGGAGGATACTCTAGATCCAAACCATAACCCTTCCCAAACCATGCTGCTGCCCTGGGGACCATTACCTGCCCTTGGAAAACCTCTTCTCCTGGGCTACACCTGTGAACTGGGCCAACCAGCCCCATGCCCAGAACTGCTCATTCGTCCTGCCTGAATTTGAATGAAACCCATCACCCCCAGGCCTGGGATCTCACATCCTGGCAGTTGAGGATGTATGAGAGAATTAAACCTTGAACAAAATTTCAGTATGAAAAAGAAGATAGGAAGGCTATGGAAAAATCTATTGCCAGACCTTCTGCTCTCCAATCAATTACCCTGAGGCCTGCTTCCTCTACTCAGCCTTTCTAGAAAGCCTCACCTAGTCTTTCAACACACATGCTGAATGGACTGCCTGGTTCCTTGTGATCGTCATGAAGCAGCAGCAGCAGCTTTGCTTCACTTCATGGCTTCTCAAGCTTCACTACTTTTTCTTGACTTCTGCTGCCCTGAGATTCTACAACCCAAATAAATGCTCCATACTTTACTCCTTGCCTTAGGCTCTGCTCAGCTGTTAAAGAAACCTGATCTAAAGCAAGATAAATTTTATAAGGTGCTCAGCATAGAAGCCCTCAGAATAGGATGTGTAAGTATAAACAAATGAGAGAAAGGCCAACACAGGGAAGAAGGAGGAGGAAGACAGGAAGAAGGAAGAGGAGGAGCAGGAGGAAGGAGGAGAGTGTGCACATATGCCCAAGATAATAGGCGGTTCTGGTGATCAAACCCAAGGCCTAGCACATGCCAGGCAAGTGCTCTACCACTGAAATACACCCATAGCCTCCTTTAAAAATCTATTTTGAGATAGGATCTCCCTAAGTTGCTTAGTATGGCCTAGAATTTATATCCTCCTGCCTCAGTCTCCCAAGTACCTGGGATTACAGGCATGCACCACTGTGCCCAGCTCATAAAGTATTCTTGATATATAGCTTTGGTCTTCATAAATGCCTCAGTACAGTGAAATTTAAACAAAATTCCTTTTTCTTCTCATTCCCATTCCCACATCCTATCCCATTCCTTTCTATAAACAAGGTAGAAATGCATCATATTCATTTAACCAGCAGCGAGATTGCCTCATACTATGAATTATTATAAAAATCTGTAAGACACTTGTGATGTCAGGAAATATGGGAATAAAGAGAACACAGCTCAACAGGCCAGAACAGGCTTTTTAATTGGAGTAAAGCCTGGGAGAGTCCATGAGAGTCAGGAGCCTGCTTCCTTACAGACTAGGGGCTTCTTCTGGGGAGTTAGGGTGGTGGGAGAGCAAAGCAGTTGTGTACTCCTCCAATTGGTGGGCTTGACACTGGCAAGAGCAGGAACATTTATGGGGCTGGGGGCAGGAGGATGGTTAGAGGGGTTCTCTCTTTACTTTCCCGCCATTCCTGGAGTCCTTTGTTCTCCTCCTCCTCTGTTCAGGCCTCACAGTCAGACCTCACAGTGCCCACAACATGCCCACTGTATAAGCAAGTCAGGATAATATCATGGCTAAAAGCACTTACTTTAACACCAGACATGAACTAGAATCCCAATTCTATGTGATCGAAGGGAAAACAACCTCTTAGAGATTCTTTTTCATCTGAAAACTGATGAAATTAATACCTCTCTCATAAGGTTGTTGCAGGTTTGAATTAAATAATGAATGTAAAGGTCTTAGCTCAAGATCTGTACATAAGTGAAATAACAATTATTATTAACTTTCATTTATAATATATGTTGCAAATCAAGCCATACTAACATTTAAAAATATGATCATGAAGAGTGGGTTAGAACGAACGTGGACTAATTCATTCATGGGTTAATTACATTCCAAGCTTGTGTGTAGTGCAGGGAGGGTCTTGAGTCTGAGGCACACATCTCGTCAGAACTGTCCTTAGTCAGATGCATGGTGTGCCAACACAACAACACAGGACGATGAATGAAAGTAGGCAGAGGGGGAGGGGGAGCAGGCATCCTGGGGCCTGAAGACCAACCCCGACCTGTGCCTGGCTTTCAGAAAACATCTGTGGAGGCAGTAGGTAGAGGGAGCAGAATCCATTGCTCTCTCCCGGGGCATTGAGCCTGGCCAAGTTGATTGGGATCCCTGGGATTCTAGCCCCAGTTTATGTAGTGGGGCAGCAGGCATGGAAAGGAGATGGCACCCCTTCTTTAGGGAGACACCTCCACTTAGTCACGTCCCTCCAGCCCACCTGGTGGCATGTCTCAAGCAGCACTTCTAATCACAGATCCCAGTGGTCCGAGACTGCTAAGATACCTCCCTGCTTGTCTGGATTCCTCAGGGGAGGGCTGAGTTTGCAGATGGACAGTCTGTAATGATTCCAGTTAGACAACTAAGAGCCATTGGGGGTGGTAAATAGACCTATGTCAGGTGACAGAAGCCAGGGCACCCACTGAGGAGGGCAGAGAAGGCCAGAGGCCTCAGCACACCCATGGCCAACTCACCCTAGGAAGTCTTACACTCCTTATGTCAAGCACAGGTTCAGAGCAAGTCTCAACGACAGCCTGAGCTGCAGCCTCCAAGGACATCGGGTCCTCACCCAGGCTAGGACTCACTTTCTGCAGGAACATTTCAAACTTAAAACTTTACTAAATTATTGCCCAAAATAAATCTCTTAGGAAACAGTGGCCTAGTATCCTTGTAAAGGAGAGAGAAACCGACAGACAGACACTCTGGTATTCTTTATCTTTTTCATTCAAAAGCAGTATACTGTGGAAGAAAACTTCAGCCTTGCTTCCACTCCCAACAAATACTTCAAAATTCTGTCTCATTTGCATCTTTTCACATCAGGACATCATCCATCTCGTGGCTTAACATGATGGGATGATGCTGGAGGACATTATTATTTCATGTTTCTATTCTGAGAAAGATGTCTCTCTTCAACTTAACTACTAGCTGACAAAAATAATGTTGAACATCTGCAAGAGATAAAACAACTTGAATCCAATTTCCTTTCACATAGATTAAGGGCCCCATTCTCCTGTCACTTGTGTAGCATATAACTCAATTTTTTGCAATATTTAAATGAGAGGCTAGTTTTTCAGGTCTGTCATGTGGATGACATAAATTTTTTATTTTGTCCCTTGCACTGATGTAGTAGATATATAAGACCCTGTCAGAATGTGGCAGCTCAGAGAAGAAAGGGGGAAATCACACATTAAGAGACAGAAAGACCAATAAAAGGGAGAAAATCTCTTCTTTTAAAAACACAAATAAGTAAATTGCACCAAGGAGATACATGCCGTTGGGAGATGTAACTGAAACCTAATTCACCTGTAGGTATACAAGAGCTTCTGGTCTATAATTTGTAATTAACTTGACAGTCAAGATGTCTCAACACAGATATAACAATTAGGACTAAAATATAAAGTGGTTTTATTTGTGTTCAAATAACTGAAAAAATCCAAGGGTGATCAAGTAAAGGTTGATCAAGGGCTTAGTCAAAGTCACCAGGATCTGTTTCTTTATCTTTTGGTTCTGTTTCCTCTGTGTTGGTTTTATTCTTAGATAGAATATCCAAATGGGAGAGATCTGGCTATAACAGCTCCAAGCCCATATATCAAGTTATTAAGGAAAGTCAGCTTCTTGGACCATTTTCAGGGTTGAGTTAGGAAAACATTAAACACTCTCAGGTCTTTAAAACAAACGGAATTTAATTCAGGGAATTTGCTACATGGGTGATGGAAGACTGAGAACCAATTAGGGAGGGATAAGTTATGAACAGTGGTAACAAGCCACTTCCACTCTTGGAGCTGGAAGGAGAACGAGAGAAGGTGGCATCATGGGAGCACAGGAGCAAGGGTCAACAACAGAAGCAACAACTATGGCAAGTTTGCCACACAAAAGCTAGTCATAGAGGAGAAATAGCCACTGATGGAGATACTGCTCAAATTGACAAGAAAAAGGGGAAATTACCTTGGCTTCTTGCACCTGCTCGCCAGTCTCTTCTCAGCGCCCCCACTGGACAAACATAGCTGGAAACCAGCAGGTGTGCAACCTGGGAGATGTGGCTGCCTATAATAAGCAGCAGGCAAATAACCAATCCAGGATTTAAACACAAAATGATTGTATTTCTCTGCATAATTATCTTCAACCATAATCTGTTGCATCTTCCTTCCCTGATCAACAAAGGATCCCTTAACAACCTCTTGGGCAGATTCCCCCAATGTACTGATCAGTTCCAGCTGTTAAACCTCTGCTCAGTGCTTCAGCAGCATGAATTAGCATGCTGCTGGGCTAACGTTTCCTCTTGACCAGAGAGCCACTGAGACCAGAAGGAATTCTCAGCCAGCACAATCGGGGTAGACAGGTAGTAGAAATCTCAGTTTGGGGGACACATTGCTGGAGCTAAAGGGAATTCCTGGCCTGCATGCCACCGGGGCTAAGGAAGAACTGACAGCCAGAGGGGACTGGTACGAGTGGCAGGCTGGGCCAGTGGGGAACGCTAGGCCAGTGAGCACCCAGGACGGATAGAGTGGGAGCTCTCAGCCTAAGATTCCATGGGGCTGGAGGAGGGGGGCTCTCAACAGGTATGTGGAGTGGGTGGTAACTCTCGGTGTAGTCAGGTGCAAGACAGCTGCACAGAGGTGAGGAGGTGGCATGTGCCATCTGGAGAGAAATCACATACGAGGGACTGAGCAACAAGTAAGCACATTGAGAACAATGGGAGCCAGGAGCAAATATAGAAGCGGGGGAGAATGTCACATTGCTCTCGATTGCAATTGGATGTACCTGTATACACTAAATACATGGTTGGAAAAACTAGAAATAACTATAGGTGTGTGGGTGTGTGTATGGGCGTGTGAATGCATATACATGCCTGTATTGCTTTCTGTTGAGAAGGCCTAGAAGCAACGCTCCATTAGCAATGAACACAACTAGGCCCCAGATCTGGGTAGATTTCACATATATATATATATATATATATATATATATATATATATATATATATAGTGTGTGTGTGTGTGGTATTGGGGCATTCTACTTCCTAGCTACACCCTCAGCCTATTTTTATTCTTTGAGATAGGGTCTCACTAAGTTGCCGAGAGCCTCACTAAGTAGCTAAGTCTGGCAGTGAACCCAGATCCTCCTGTCTCAGCCTCTCAAGTACTGGGATTACAAGCATGCGCCACCACACCCGAGTATTTTTTTATTTTTAATATTTATTTATTTATTCATTTATTTGCTATACTGGGGATTGAACCTAAGGACATTCTACCTCTGAGGTACACTCCAGTCCTATGTTATTTTTAGTTGGAAACAAGGGTCTTACTAAGTTGCTGAGGCTAGCCTTGAACCTATGACCTTCCTGCCTCAGCCTTCCAAGTATTGGGATTATAGCTGTATGCCACCATACCCGGCTCCAGATCTAGTTTTTAAATACCATTTTACACAGAAAGAAACCAAGAGTACTTGAGGAAATTGCTGATTCCAGGACTAAAACAAGAAAAGTAAAAGAGAAAAACACCTCATACCCAAATGTAAGCAAGTTCTCAATGATAGGCATGTGTTAAAATGATATGGAAATCCAGCCAAAGGGGCTCCCATCAGCCAAATATGGGACAAAATGAGCAGGAAAATAAATAGTGAGAGTATTGGATTTTTTTATTGTAATAATTTGTGCTTTGTATATATACATTATTGTTAGGTAAAAATTGATAAAGGCCAATGTACACACATTTCTCATCTGACCCTTTCCCCAAGTCCCGCTCCCTCCCTCCCTCTCAAGTTCAATTCAGTGAGTGACCTTGATATAATTGTGTAAGTACATCATGTGCCTTAGGATGCCCTCCCACCCTCCGTCCATCCCCTTCGGTTAAATCAACTTCTTTGTTTATCAAGGGTCTCTACTTTTTCATCTGGGGACCCTCTTATGCCCCGTCTTCTCCCTAACATCCGCATATTAGGGAGAACATATGCCTCTTTACTCTTTGTGACTGGCTAATCTCACTTAACATAATGACTTCCAGTTGCATCCATTTCCCTGCAAAGAACATGATTTTGTTCTTCTTTATGGCTGAGTAAAATTCCATTGTGTACATATCCCATAGTTTTGTAATCCATTCATCTGTTGATGGACATCTTGGCTGCTTCCATAGTTTGGCTATTGTGAATTGTGCAGCTATAAACATAGATACACATGTGTTGGTCTGGTAGTTTGGTTTCCATTCTTTTGGGTAGATACCCAGAAGTGGTATTGCTGGGTCATAAGGTAGGTTTATTTCCATTCGTCTGAGGATCCTCCATACTGTTTTCCAAAGTGGTTGCACAAGTTTGCAATCCCACCAACAATGTATTAGGGTTCCCACTTCTCCATACCCTCGCCAGCAGTTGTTGTTGTTCTTGTTTTTTATGATTGCCATTCTGATTGGGGTTAGGTGAAATCTCAAGGTAGTTTTGACTTGCATCTCTCTGATTGCCAGTGATGTGGAACATTTTCTCATACATTTATTGGCCATTTGTTTTTCTTCTTTTGTGAAGTGTCTATTTAGATCCTTTGCCCATTTTTTGATTGGGTTATTTGAACTCAAAGGAAGATCAATACATGGGATTGCATTAAACTGAAGAGCTTCTGTGCAGCAAAGGAAACTATCAAGAACCTCAACAGAGAGCCTACAGAGTGGGAAAAGATTTTTGCCAGTTACTCTTCAGATAGAGGTCTAATATCTAGGATATACAAAGAACTCAAGAAAATCACAGCCAAGAGAGTATTGGATTTTAACACACTGAATAAAATGAGAATGGATGGATCCATACAAATATAAGTAAATACATGTATACCTAAGCAAATGGGGTAAAGAAAAAATCTATAGTAAATTGGCAACTAATAGTAACTAATAACTAAAATCTGTTTTGTAGTAGATTGACAACTAGAAAGAATGATGGAATCAGACAAATGCTATTCAGTTATTTGTAACCAGCATACTAATAATTGATTTAGGCAAGAATCGTTAATGAATGCTTAAACTAGTGAGTGAAAATTTGATGAGAATTACTATACTCACATAGCCTGGAAGCACCCCACAAAATACTCATTTACACCTGAAACAGAAGGTAGCTCTAATAGCATCTTAACAAGTGAGAAAAGTTAACATCAGCAGCAACAACAAATCAGTATTATATACATCTTGTCACTTCTGTGATATTCCTGGAAAAAAAATCATTATGTTAATTTAATCCTGTTAGTTTAATCAAATAAAACCAAATTCAGGGACATTCTACAAAATAATTGGCTTGGATATTTGAAAATATCAAGGCCTCGAAGGGCGAGGAAAGACTAAAGAATTGTCCCAAGTTGAAATAAATGAAAAGGAACGATGACTAAATACAAAACAGGGTTGTGATTTGAATTCTCAACCTGTAAAGAACATTATTATGAAAGTGGATGAAATTTTAATTCCCTCTGAATTATTTGTTGTTATAAAATCAATGTTAATCTCTTTGCTTTTATGGGTGTATTGTGGCTTTCTTAGAGAATGTCTTTTGTTTAATAAATACACACTGAAGAGTTCAGAGGTAATGGATCATTGCTACCCATTCTCAAGTTGTTGAGGGGAAAAAATGAAGAGAAAGAGAGAGAGTTTAAAGGGAGAGAATGAGTAAATCAAGTGTGTAGAAGATTAATAATCAGGGAATCTGGTTGAAAGATACACAGAACTTCTCTAAACTAGCTTTACAACTATTCATCTTTCCTTAAATTATACTTTTTAAAGGATCCTGTGGTAAAGTTTCCTGGACTCCTGATCCTGGTGTTACAGATATTCTAATTTTATGCCCATAGCTCACTCTTTCTCTGGGTGTCTATGTGTCTTCAAAGGACTGGACATCAGTGACTTCAAGTAGCAGTTACACTGGTATGTGGGAGTAGAATTCATCTTTGTGGAGCCTCAATCTTACACAATTTGGGGAGCACTTTTTAAGAAAATAAATATAAAATTTTCAAATTCAAAATTAGATATGAAAGTGAGCATTTGTCCAGAAGGGGCTCTAGCAACTGCAGGTGCTGATTCTCAAGCTCTGTCAGCATCTCATGGGCTGAGCAAATTAGACTAATTCTGCACGGGGCCCTTCGGTAGAAATACTCTTTTATCTTTCCCTAGTGCTTGTACCTTTCTCACCAACAGAGTGAAAACTACAAAGTTTAGGTTTGGACATAAGGAAAAAACCAAGGAGACTCCTTAGCCTATCTCTCTAGTATTCTAAGCCATAAAAGCCTGCCTCTAGCCTTAGCAAATAAACTACAAGTATAGTCTGTTATAGGCTTAATAGAAATAAAGAGAGACGAGTAAGGTAAGAGGCTACCATGTGGCCCAACCCAACTCCCTAGGTGACCATATTCATTTTTGGTGAACACATTATGGTCATAAAAAAACATGCATTTACATGGCCATTTTTTTCTATGCCTTTAAGACAAGATATCATGGGATGGAATAAAGGCCAAGGAGAAGTTGGCTAGTGCAGAACAAGCTCTCAATTTCCTTCCCCTGGGTACCTAACATCCCATAAAGACCATTCCTCATACTAGCCTGTGTGCCAAGACTGCCCTTCCCCTCCGCCCGCCCTTCCATCTGACAACAGGCAGCCAACGGAGGCCCTCATCCTTTCTAAGAAGGTATGTTGTTTGGGCTGACCTGTGCATGAAAGCAAAAAATAGAACTAAGAAGCAGAAGAAAACGTAACTTGAGAGTCAGGCTGGAAATACTGCTCCCTCTGCTAAGCATTTCACTAAAATGAAACTCGCTTCACTTGTACAACACAACCTATCAAAGAACTGAGACAGCTCATGATGTTATCCGTCATGCTGTGGGAGTGTCATTGGATCTGCAAAAGAACACATGTGGGTAGATTGCCAATTTGTATTTTTAGTTCTGGGAAAATTTGACTCTGGGGGGGGGGGGTCAAGAAAATCACCCAGTCTCCAGCCTGTACAAAGAGCACTGAGAGCACATCTTTCAATAACAACAGCCAGTCACTTCTGTAGACATTGCAAGTGACCAAAGGACGTTCCCAGCCTCTCTCATCCATGCCTCTCACATGGGCTTAGAAGAGCTTTTCCAGGCACATGGAGCCTGGGGGAGGGGGACACTTTCTACCTCTGTCCTCTGCATCTGCCTCCCCTGGGAGAAGCATCTTTGCTTCTGATCTTCATTCATATCATTGGCTCCAGGACTCACTTGGGTTTCACCTCCACAGAATAAGCTCATATCACTATATCATCCCCAGCGATCATGTGATGCCCATCCCCAGCTATCGCTCTGCCACCTCACCCACTTGATTTAGTTCATGAAATACCCCACCTGCCTGGCCACCAGCCTGAACTGCAGTGTTAGGTCCATCCATCACTGAGCCAATCTACAAGTTGTACAAGAATTTGGGCCAAAATTGTTAAATGGGATCCAGAGAAGGCAGGGCCCTCTGAGGGCCTGATAGAGCAAGAAGGTCATCAGTATTGTTGGGGTTATTTTAGATTGTTCAGCCACTGGGCAGCTCTGTCCATTTCACCATGGCCACTCTGGGCTCCTCACGTTGCCACTTACAACAGTGTTACATCCCTGTGAACTCATTGTAAATGGAAAATATCCTAAGTTGAAAATGTATTAACCTACCAAGCATCATGGCTTAGCCTACCTTAAACATGCTCAGAACACTTACATTAGTCTACAGCTGGACAAAATCATCTAACACAAAGCCTGTTTCATAATAAAGTATTGATTGATTTTTTTTTTTTTTTTTTTTTTTTTTTTTTGCGGTACTGGGGATTGAACTCAGGGGCATTCTACCTCTGAGATACACCCCCAGTCCTATTTTTATTCTTTATTTTGAAATAGGGTCTCACTAAGTTGCGGAGGGCCTTACCAAGTAGCTGAGGCTGGCCACAAACCTGGATCCTCCTGTCTCAGCCTCCCGAGTACTGGAATTACAAGTATGCATCACCACACTCACCAGTATTGAATTATTTTGTGTAATTTATTGAATACCTGTATTTTAAAAAATGCTTCCACATAGTACACTGTAGAATGTCAGTCGTTTGCCCTCCCACCACTGTCTATCATCCTGCTACTCATCACTAGTTCAGGAAAAGATCAAAATTCCAAATCTGAAGTAAGGTTTGTACTGAGTGTGTAGTGTTTTCACACCATCGTAAAATCAAACCATCTTAAGTCAGAGACCATTTGTACTTATCAAGCACCTACTATGTGGCAGACACTGCTAAACACTCCCTAACTCAGCTTTAATTTCATTCTAAATTTTGCATACATGTTAAATCTGACCTAGGATCCTAGGACTAGAATCTAGAGTGATAGAATCCTGGGACAAGAGGCTAGAATACATGATGTGATCACTGTCTATTAAGCGAATGTCCACCTGCTCTGAGACAGGTTGCTTCAGCTGTGGACAGACAGCCCAAGATAGAAATGAACAACCCCAAGCAGCAGGCCTCTAAAAGCAGATGAGGCCCACCCAAACCAGAGGAAGTAAGTAAAAAACTCAGCTCCAAGAATCCTAAAACAACTGGTGGGCCAAGCACTACATCCAGGTCCAATTCAAGACCCTCTTGTCTCCTTTCCTAAAACCTCTTTTCATATATTATGTGGGTCCATGATACTCAACCTTTTGAATAAAGTGCTTGTTTTGGAAACTCCACCACTCTAATTTTTTTTTCTCTTTCTGGTTTTATATGCCACACTTACATGGTCTTATCCAAAAGGACTAAAATTCATTATGGTTTTAGAACCTAGAGCTCCCATAGGAAATCCATCTGATCAATAAGATAGCCTGATTGTAGCTAATACTTTTGACATCTATCTCCAATAGACACTATCCAGGTCCCAAAGACTGTGCATGTGTCACTAGAAACTTCCAGTGCAGAGTTTGGCATACCATTTATCCTGAGTGTGCTGTGGAAGGTGGTAAAATCAAGGTACAGTTGCTGAAATCCATTTCAAAGGCAGCGCAGGGCCTGGTGCGGTGCATTAGGATGCTAATTACTCTCCGCAGGGGGTGGGCTGCTACTAGTTACATCTGAAACCAAGTTCTAAGATCTCATTACACCTTTCCTTCTTACTCTCTCGGTTTCCAACCCTCCAGCTAAATAAGTTGAGGCATCTGTTTTTCCCCCAAAGAAACTTAGAATGCTACAGGAACCTATGGTGTGCTGGGGAAGGTCAAACTTTTCTCAGAAATTACTGCTGTTGCCAAAGTTTGAAACTTTTCATTATGATGCCAAGAAGGTATATCATGTTCTTCACTGTGCTTCTAGAACAAGAGAGCAGCAGCCTCCATTTCAGAGTCTGTTATTAGGATCAATAATACTGTTTCAGTCAACATTCTCACTGCTCTGACCCAAAAAACCTGACCACATCCACTTAGATGAGAAAGATCTATCTGCTCACAGTTCTGGAGATTTCAGGGTTCAGTCCATGTCAGGCCAGGTAAGTCTGTGGAGCTCCAGATGTGGTGCGGGGAGCAGAGAGAGCACCACGAAAGGCTTCTGCATTTACCAACAGGGGCCAGAAGCAAAAGAGAGAGTGAAGGAATTCAAGGACTCATGCACAGTTTCCAAGACCACACCCTAGGGCCCCCCTCTTCCAGCCACACCCCACTTGCCTGGCTTCAATGAATTTATCCACAGATGAGTTTACAGCCCTTGTGATTTAATCATATCAACTCTAAACATAAACTCTTGCAGGGGACATTTTATTTCTAACCATAGCAAATGCCCTCAGTGGAAATCTCTAGCATGGAATGAGCTGGGAGGAATTCTCTGCAAATATATCAGATTTTAAGTATATTTAACCAGTAGTCAGTCATTTTCTTCTAAATCAACTGTGATTAGGTTGGGGCAAAAATCTGTAGCCTGAGTAAACTTTGTGTACTGCTTTGTATGCGTTGTATACTGGCTTAAGTCCACTGATAAAATGTGACTCTCCACTTTATTCCATCCTATGAATAATTGGGCTCAAATAAGATCTAGGGGATAAACGTCAAAGTTAACCTTAAGGAAAGAAAGTTAAAGTGTAGTTAAAAATGAAACATTTCCTAACAAATTTTCTAAAGTTTCTAATCAAATTTATTTTCCTTTTCTATGTCTTTCCCTTTAATATA
Source organism: Graphiurus murinus (assembly GCA_004027655.1). NCBI lineage: Eukaryota > Metazoa > Chordata > Mammalia > Rodentia > Gliridae > Graphiurus > Graphiurus murinus. The sequence goes on along the minus strand of PVLC010018941.1, from coordinate 17,683 downwards.
TATTTATATATTATATATTATGTGTGTGTGTGTGTGTTCAGTGGTAGATACCTTTGTAATTTAGGCTTTAGTTACAAAATATTCAGATGGGGTCCATGAGTGAATTTGAGGAAGAATTAACATTCTTCAGAGATGGATAAAATAACCATCAGGATTCTGTACACTTCTTTTAGAAGAAAGAGTGCAAACATCTTTATTCATAGAAAGGATATTTGTATCTTGTTAGGCAAAAACATAGAGTTTTTATAGTTGCTCTCTAGGAGTTCAAATACATGTAGAAAAATACAGATGGATGCTGGGTAGCTCAAGGAATGGCTGAGACAATAATTAAGCTATTATATATAATATATTCATTATTATTTTTGCTGTTATAATTATTTGCATTCCACTACCACATTTCCATGTTGGGGCAGAAAAGTCTGCAAGCCACATTTCTTCTTTGGCAGAGCTCCTTGTTAGATCTTGCCAATAGGAGGCACTAGAGAGAAATTGAAAGGCAGAAGCAGGATACGGGGCTTGCTCCTTTCTGTTTACCTGATGGCCACTCCTGTCAGCAGGGCTCCATCTGTGACCCTTCTCTCCAGACAGCAGAGTTTGGTTCTACCAGCAGTCTCCCATTTTGAGTATCTTCCCATACTCCCAGCCTCATCACACCAGGCTCAGCAGTACCTGAAGCTGCCAGGCAGAGCCACCACCTAAAACCCTTTTGCAGAGCTCCTAAGTCCCCAGCAGCCAGCCAGTTTCACCATGAAGGTCCTGATCTAAAGCAGCAGCTGGGGGATGCCCCCTCCTTGAAGATGGAGTGATGGAGTTCCAACTCTGTGGGGCCCTCCTCAAAGTGTCTAAGGGCTGATAACCCCAATCATGTCCATTCCTCTGAATACACCAGTGCTCTTTCATGTTGTTTTTTTTTTTCATACTGTAACACTTGTTAACCAATTTCTTATATTTTCTTCATTAAAATAGCTACTGTGGTTTTCATCTTTTTTTTCCTGCCCCTAGAGTATAATAAGTATGGCTCAGTGGTAGGACACTTGCCTAGCAGGCATGAGGCCCAGGTTCAATCCTCAGTACCACAACATAAGGAAGGAAGGAAGGAAGGAAGGAAGGAAGGAAGGAAGGAAGGAAGGAGGGAGGGAGGGAGGGAGGGAGGGAGGGAGGGAGGGAAGGAAGGAAGGAAGGAAGGAAGGACTGGTTTATCTGCAATAGTACTTATCAGGGCCTGTGCATATGCTACTATGCATTACAAATTTCCAAATGAAGGATATTTCTCAAACTGAATTGAGCATGGAACCTGTTTAGTGTGAAATATGTCATAAGATTAATATTCCACAAAGCAAACATTCAGAAATGCTGGATTCAAACAGTAGGTCCTGAAACTCCCAGAAAAAAAAAATATATATATATATATATATATATACATATATATATTTCAGTAGAAAAACACATTATATCTTGTATTGTCCTGCCCACTTGAAGATATTTCCTTTAAAACAGAGGTTAAAAAAAAAATACTAGTAGATTCACTATAATACATTTATTCCAGGCCAGGCTCCCAGAGTTAACAAAAAAGAGAATAGAGGCAGATCTTTTTTTTAAAAATGCCAATATTTTAGTGGATACTCCAGATGTTCAGATAGCTAGAAAATTAATCACAAAGTATAATGCTACATTCTGTTAACAGTTTTAAGGTCTTATCTATTTGCCTTTAAATTACTGTGTTATTGCTAACTTATCAGTCAGAATTCTATGCAGTCCTCTGATCCTGCTAGCCATAGCATTTAACCTCCAATTTCCTCCAACTGTGAGTTCCATGGGCTGAGAAAATCCTATCTCCTCTTTATAAATCAAGTATATAAAGGTTTACATGTTTAACATCAAAGGCAATTTGAGGCACAAAGAAGAATCATAGAAGAGCCCTGTGCTGCTGAGTCTGCAGCCAACCTGCAGTAGAAAGTGTAAGAAATTGTCTGGTGAATGTAGATGTCCGCTGCCCTCTGTCATATCTGTATTCTTATCACCAATCTCTCCTCTTTCCACATTTATTCAAGGCCTTCCCATGTTGCAGATCCAGCTCAGGTGGCATTTCCATGATGGAAACCTCTCTAGCTGCTGTGATTCATTAAGTTCTCCCTTTTCTGAATTCTACTGGTGTTTAGTGTTCACAATCCCAATTTGGATATGTCATAAATACCAGGTCTCCAAGTGAACCGGAGACACTTTGATAGAAGGACCATATAGTCATCTGAACATGGTCTGAAAAGGTATTTGTTGCTGGTTTATGAATTTGCCCCTATGAAAATAGTATACTCCATATATAGCATAGAGAAGGAAGAAATTTCATAGAATACAGGTTTCCAGGAGCTCCACAGCTTATGAAGTCTATATGAGCACCTGTTTATTTTAGAAAAACTTGGTGCTTTGCCTGTAATAAGCCCTCAACAGGTGGCAGTTGTTGATGATCATGATTATCATGGAATCAGAATATTCAGGGTTCCATTTGGGATCTCAAATGGCATAGGGTAAAGTGTGCTCATTAGAACCATATTTAAGTTCCAATTATAGAAAGTGTAGGCTGAGTGGTGATGTGGAAAGAAGACTGACTTGGAATCAGTCAAAACATGATTCTTTAAAACCCTCACTTATCACGTGAACTTGAGCAAGTATAGTTACACATCACTTAAGTGGGAAGCAAGGCTATTTTGCCATTGTGTTAACATCAGCGAGTGCACTTAACACTAACATAGCTGCAATGTCACTAGGTGATATAATCTTATGGGACCACCTTCATATAACACAGTTTAATGTTGACCAAAACATTGTTATATGGTGGATGAGGTGCTTGACTTTCCTCAGCATCAATTTCCCTGCTTATAAAAGATAATGACTTCAAATAATTAGCATGGAGAGTCACATAAAATCAAGAGTTATCTCATCACACATTTGACATGGTGGGTGCTTAGTAACTGATAGTAGTCGTTGCTATTGCTATAATTTTTAGAATAAGCTTGCATCCAGGTGAGCAGGGCAGGTACCCACCTGCCTATTTCAGTATCTAAAGTCCAAAACAGAATTCATTCCCATGGGCTTAAGGATTGCCCCTTGTGAATACAACCAACACATTAACTTACCATCAGTATTTACCGCTTAATGTGGAATTATCAGCCCTAATAGTTAATGGATGCACTGAGTCACTCTTATTGCAACCATGTACTACGGCATTACTACATCTCAGGTACTCTGTAAGGCAATGCAGAGATAAATAAAATACCCATGAGCCCTTCCCTTGATGGGCTTGAAATTTCACACTTGCTTGAGAGAAAGAAAGTAGAGAGAAGAAGGAGGTGAATGAAGGCAACTAAATTACTGAAAGGATGGGGCTAATGGATGCCAGTGGGAACCTTATCTGTCCTTTAAGTTGCCTAGAAATTGCTCTATCTGACTTAGTAGGTGAGATACATATATGTGTATATATATGTATATATACATATATATGATTTAGATAAATTGTAAAGTGATTTGAAAGCAAATCAATATCTGGCTTTCTTATGTAGAATATTGTATGGTTTAAAATTTCTTACATAGCTCTGCAGTCTCTTGCTGCTACACATGGAAAATGAGACAAGAAGGTAAGTGGGGACAGCTGTTATGGCTTCCTGATGTACAAGCATTTGAGAAATTAGGGATATCTCCTCCTCAATATAGCTGAAATTTTCTCTTGAACAATAAAACAGGGCTTGCTAAGTAAATTAATTTTCTAAAATAAAAGGCAAACAGTAGATTTATTTTTTAAATAAACTGTTTTAGAAACTACTCTAAATGATACTGATCATTTGCATGCAAACAATAATTAGAATAATTAAGCAGGCTTGAATGGATCTGTATTTGGCCTCACTCTCCTACCCATTAGTTTTGCAATCCTCTATACATGAAAAACGACACAAGTGAATGTCTTTCAAAACAGTCTATACCTGAAATTTTCACTAGTCCACATTGACCTTAACCTTCAATTTATCTAATTCAGTCAGGCTTAACTGAAGTTTCATAAAGCCTTTGGCATCTGATGTAAGTACAACCATGTCATTTTTTCCTGAATTATCTGGATTCTCCCCCAAGTCCACCACATAAATGAAGCCTTCCCATTCCGCAACTCATTTTGGCTGCATCTCCACATTAAGAAATGTGGGACCACTGCTGCCACCCAAAGCCATTTCCTCCTCTTTCCCAGAAGATAATCAAGTTGCGGCTTCAAATTAGAGTTAATCGTCTGACATATTTTATAATTTATGAGAGTATTGCAGCTGATGTGAGATGATCAAGTTTTACGATCTATGTCTGCATATGCAGCTTATTGACATAGAGTTTGGGTATTTGGCTTCTAAAAGTGAATTTAATATGGCCAGATTAGTTGGCCCTTTCTAGGAAGGCCATCCTGAGTCGCTACCCAATAGTTACAGAGTCCCTCCTAATCCCTTAAATATCCCCTCAATATTAAGGCCGATTCTAAGCTGTATGTGTGCTTCACCAGAATAATAACAGCAACAATTCCTCATATTTGTATAATGCTTAATATTTTTCAAAGCACTGTTGTTAAATGTCATACCCTCCCAAACCGGGTGCAGTGATAGGAAACTGAGAAGAATCTCATTTTCCTCATTAAAATAAAGTAAAAAATGTTAATACCACAGGAAATGGATCTGCCAGTCCCCTGGTTCCACATTCATTAGCTGAATCCGACTAAAAATTGCTAAGCTTCACGTTGTGCTAGGCAGCCATGGACAGTGGAATTAGTCTTGTTACCACTCCTCGGTTTCCCCTAGAGCCTGACGCTCTTCTCCTTCGCTCTCCTCCACTGATACAGGAGTCACTTGTCTGGGCCAGGTGATGAAGCAACTTGCGGGACGCCTCTCCTCAAGCGGCCCCCTGCCAGCTGTGATCAGTGTCACTAGGCAAAGCCCTCTCAACTGCCCTCTGACTCAGAAGTCCCCCTGCGGGTTTTGCCCGAGCTCAGGGCAATCAGTCCAGAGACAACGTCAGGCCCTCAACGTCAACACAGACACAGTAGTGACTCATCTGCTAAGTGGCTTTGGGACTTTCCCCAGTCCTTAAGATCTAACAAACCACACTCCCTGCCAACATAGCCTCACAGTGGTCCCTGCCACCACCAAAAGAAGTCAGAGCAGGCTGGACTGTCAGGAGTAGAGCCTGCAGGATGCTGAGAAGCCCATCAGAGACCACAGGAAGCCTCCAGCAGCGCTCCACGATTCTCATATTTGCTCCATTCTGGACTTTCAGCTGTGCTGACTGAAAGTAGAACGTGCACCTGTGTGGTATCCCTAGTCCAAGTGTTTCTAGTCAATGATACTTCTTTAAAAACCAAAGCACTATTTTAGGACAGTGCTCCTCTGTGAGATGCCCTTAAGGTGTAGCTTTAACATTGTTAAATCTTGCTGTCTTTCCTCAGTGACACTATTACTGCACCTAGAAAGTGCCTGGGTGCCCCCAACAACAGCAGGAGCAATTGTCCACTGTTCTATTTCTGTCAGGAAATGTGGTAGTCATTGGTCCTAGTGACAAAATCCTTCCAACCTTCTATCTTGCAGATACATATCAGAAGATGCTTCCCTGCTCTTCTCTGAAGGTATGCATAGCATGAGACTTACTTTAGCCAATAAAGAGAAAGCAGAAGTGATGTCCATCACTTCCAGGGGAAGCTCTAACAGCCAGAGCTGTCACATCCCCATCCCAGGGCTGCAGTGATGATGGACACTCAGTCGAGACAAAGCCTCCATGGGCCTGGCCTGAGGTGACTGTGATGAGCAGAGCCCCTCTCCACCTCACAATGGACATGTAGCATGAATAGGAATAAGGATATATAATGTTCCTCCACTATGAGCTTTGAGTCGTTACTATTGTAGCATAACTTGCCTGGTTCCTGAGTGGAGGTAAAGCCAGCCCCTGGAAACTCAGCCAAGCAGCTCAGCAATGCAGGACTTCACCTGACTTCAAGTGAGGAGTGAGTCCTAACCACCTCAGCCACCCCAATTTGACCAGACAAGATGGCAGACAGTCACCGCTGCCACATGCCGAGATAATATGTAAAACATGTGGCTTGTTGTCAAGATAATTCCACTTCCTGAAAGTCTCTTTTGGAGAGGGCACATGTTACACATTTTCTTCACTACATTTTCCGAAACAAAGGAAGAGAGAAAAAAAAAAAAAAAGGATCCTGCCAAGCAGCATTTATATTTAGCATGCACCATATGCACATGTGCGGTGCAGAGTACAAAGACATGTGGCAGTCCCGCCAGATTGAAATCAGCAGGCTAGAGAGCAGGAGATATAATATATAAGTGTGAGACTCTCAGTAGTATAAATGTAGGCATTTCTGAGAACAAAATGGCTCTTTGTGTCTTGACTTCACAAGATTCTTCAGTAGCCACTTCAGAATATTCTAGGGGAGCATAATCTTTAGATGCAAGGCCATGCGGGAAAGGGGGGCTCCGCGGGCAGATGGTCTTTGAAGTGGAGTGCAGTTACTCAGGGCCCTGTAGGTTCTTGCTAATCCACTTCACTACGTCCTCCACTGTGGAGCCGTGTTCTGAATGGGAGGGTTTCGCCTCAGAGTCACAGAGGGAGAAAACATTTTGAAGCAAAGATGGTGTCTACAGGCATCAAAGCCACACTCCTGACAACTGAGTAGTAGTACTTCATGGGAATGAAGTGCTCAGGACCTGGAGGGAACGGGATCTTGGAAACCAAATAAGATAGGAAAAGCAAATGTGTGAACACTCAACTGGATGCAGATGGTATAATAACCACCTGATCCGCTTTAAACTGGCAGTTGAGCATTGCCCGGAAAGGCCGTTGCCCACTCCCAGGTTTCACGAGGAGGGGTTTTCACTAAAAGCATACTTGGCTATTCATGGTCCTTATCTCACATCGCCCCTGGTGAGGTGGAGTGAGTTATGGGGTGGATACAGCCAGAAGGAAAATCAGCCATCCTTAGCTCAGCAGTGCTATTCTGTCCCAGCCCAGGACATAGTGACTTGGCGGGGGTTGGGGGGGGTCTACTGCTCAGTCTTGTCTAATAGACACAATATCACTTCTTCCCATCAACTTTCTATCAGGAACAGAGGTAATATTTTAGTTCTTGATATTCTTCTCTTATTCCTCAAATTATGATTCCTCTCCTCTGCTTTGTCTTCCAGTCATCCAGGATCATTGGTGGGTATCAGTTTAGACTTCATGGATTTATCCACCACTACCAGGACACACTCACTTGGAGTAATCAAGGTGGACCCTTTGTTTCCAGGGCCTAGTCCTAATAAGTGTGTGTGTTTTATAGCCAGAACTCAACTAGCCAGAGATTAAATCTTATTGAAAACATGATGTATTCTTGCTATGGTATGAATGCTTGTGTCCCCTTCCCCCAAAATTCATATGTTGACATCTTAACTCCAGTGATGGTATTAAGAGGTGGGCGCTTTGGGAGGTGGTTAAGTCAAGAAGCAAATTCCTCATGAATGGAATTAATGACCTTGTAAAAGAGGCCTGAGGATACTTATTTTCCTCTCCCATCATGCGAGGATGTAGCCAGAAGGCATCATTTATGAAGCTGAGATGGAGCCCTCACCAGACACAGAATTCCCTGGCACCTTATTCTTGGACTTCCCAGTCTCTAGAATTGTAAGAAATAAATTGTTGTTTATAAATTATCCAGTCTAAGGCATTTTTGTTATAGCTATTCAAGTGGACTCAGTTCTAAAGCAAAATTATCTACTTTTAGCCTTTGAATTATTATCTTTAAAGTTTTTTTGTTTTGTTTTGCGGTACTGGGGATTGAACTCAGGGGCATTCTACCTCTGAGCTATACCTCCAGCCCTATTTTTTATTCTTTATTTTGAAACAGGGTCTCACTAAGTTGCAGAGGGCCTCACTAGGTAGCTGAGGCTGGCTGCGAACCCGGATCCTCCGGTCTCAACCTCCCAAATGCTGGGATTACAAGCGTGCATGCGCCACCACACCTGGCTTTTAAAGTTTTAAATAGAGCTAGGGACATATATAGTACCTGAGAGCACCTGGAAACAAAGGGTCCACCTCGATTACTCCAAGTGAGTGTGTCCTGGTAGTGGTGGATAAATCCATGAAGTCTAAACTGATACCCACCAATGATCCTGGATGATTGGAAGACAAAGCAGAGGAGAGGAATCATAATTTGAGGAATAAGAGAAGAATATCAAGAACTAATTTATATCTCCTGATTCATAGTTTCTAATAAGCCTCCACTGAAAGAAAGGCTAGATTCCAGGCCACCATTGCCAGTCAGAGTTATACATGGACATGCTTGGGTTGGTCTAATAGAGACCAGGAAAGGTGGACTTTCCAAGAGAATTTACCACCAGGGAGGAAGAAACATCAGAAGCAGCAACAGATCCCGGTTGCTGATGGTGAGGGTCCTTCCAGAGAGTACAATGGCTGGTACTGCATCTTGCTGACACAGAGCCTGCCTGGAGGCTTTGATTCACACTGGCAGAGTTGCTCGAAGTCCACAGTCAGCTGGCTCCAAGGCAGAACCTGCAGCAGCAGGAAGCAAGGCAGAGAAAAGCCACTGTCAGTCACGGCGGACAGAAGCAGAGAGAGGGAGCTAGGGACATATATAGTACCTGAGAGCACGCCTCCAGTGACCCACCTCCTCCAGCTTTGCCCCTCCTCTGAGCCTGGCTGCATTGCTTAATGCCTGAGCCTTGGGAGATTTTAAATCAAAACCATAACCAACCCCAAGATCTAGAACCCCACCATGGCTAACACCTGGTCTGTAGCCTTGGGAAAGTCTAAGTTGTGCCCGGACTCCTGACCTGTGGAAACTGTACGACAATAAGTGCATGCTATCTTAAAGCATATGTCTGTGGTAACTTTTTACTCAGCAATAGAACTAATATGGTTCCTCTGACTCTCACCATACCTGTCTTTTCTCTTCTGGAGAAATGTGGTTATGGACACAGAACCAAGATAACAAATTTTTGAACCTACTTCCATGTGGACTGGTGGCCCCCTAAAAGTGGGTATTGCTGTCATCCTGACATCCCCCATAGTACAGTAGATCCCTTTGCCTTCTTATTCTCCGTGTATTTCTCTTTCCTGGGTTAGCCCTCCTTTAGTGGCACACCTTCCTCAATAGTTTCCTTAGAAAATGTGCATGGGAATGACGTTGTTGAGATCTTACTTGTTTGAGATGTATCTATCCCACTCTTCCATTTGACTGGCATTTGGCTTGGATATAAAATTGGGGGTCGGAAATAATTTTGAAGGCATTATCCCACCAGAGTTGTCATTGAGACATCAGAAGAAATTCTTATTCCTGCTACTTTGTATATGACTTCTTTTTCCTCTTCTATGAGACCTTTCAGATTCTCACCTTATCCTCAGTGTTCTGAATTTCCCAGCAATATGTTCAGATGAAGATCTATTTTCATCTGCTCTGCTGGGATCTCAGTGAGCCTCTGCAATCTGGAAACTCAAGTCCTTTGGTCCAGAGGAATTATCTTTAATCACCTCCCCCTTCATTTTCTCTGTTCTCTCTTTTAAGAACTTTTATTATCTGGATGTTGGACTAGTTGCCTCAGTATATCAATGTTCCTTTCACTCTGAAAGAGCCTACCTAGTACATACGACAATAGACAAAATAGCTTGTGTTAGTCAGTTTTATATTGCTGTAACAAAATACCTAAAAAAAAAAAAAAAAACACTTGAAAAGAGGAAAGGCTTACGGCTCATAGTTTCAGTCCATGACTAACTGTCCCCCTTGCTTTTAGGCCTGTGGTGAGGCAGAACATCATGGTGGGGAGCACAGAGTGGAGCAGAGCTGCTCATCACAACAGTCAGGAAGCAGAGAGACCAAGGGGTCAGGGCCAGAACTCCACTATACCCTTCAAGTGCACACTTCCAATGGCCTACTTTCTCTAACTAAGCCCCACCTCCTAAGTTTCTACCACTCCCAATCACCCCATAAAGTGTGAATCCACAAATGGATTAACCCATTGATAAGATCGGAGTCCTCAAGATTCAGTCACCTCCCAAAGGACATATCAGAAGACTGCTGCATCAGGAGCCAATTCATCAACACGTGGACCTCCCATACAATTCCCAGCAGAGTCCTCATTTCCATCTGAAACCTCATCAGCACAGACTTGCCTGTCTGTGTTCCTATCAGCATTCTGATGTTCTGAGTCCCCACCAGAATCACTCACGAAGCTCCATTTATAACATTCTAAGCTTTCTTTCGTCTGCTTCTCCAAATGTTTCCAAACTCCTCTTGCAAACCAATTCCAGAGGCTTCTGAACCACATGGTCCGGTATAGTCAGAGTGATGACCCCCCTTTTTGGTACCAGTTTTCTATGTTAGTCAGCTTTCTGTCACTGTGACAAATACCTAAGAAAAACCCAAGATTTGTTTTGACCCATAGTTCCAGAGGTTTCCAGCCATGGCCGTCATTCCCCCTTGCTTTTAGGCCCTCGGGGAAGCACAGGAAGAGCAGAGCTGCTCATGCCATGGTGACCAGGAAGCAGAGAGGGATTTCAGATAAAAACCGTAATATAGCTGAAATTAGGCTTTCAGCTGAGATTCTTGCCACCCTCTGCAGATTGTTAAGAAAAATTCCACATTCTGATTTCACTGCATTTTCATTTCAGTTGGTCTTGCTTCTTCTGAGGATTTGCTGGTTGCCCCCTTTCCTTCCTTAAATACACTGAGTTGCAAAGAAAGCAAAACTTTGCAACTGTTTTTGATGCCCCTGCTTTATTTCCTGTTATTTGTTTTCTGTTGAGGTGATTATTCCACTTTCTTCCTTGTATCATGTTTTTAGATGGTTTGGAAGAGGACATTACATGAGTTAGACTCTTAGTTACAAGAAGTAGACAGCAGTATGAGCTAGCTGGAACAAACACAACCCACGAGGGAGATTATTGGGAACATGCAATCCATCTGTAGGAAGCACAGATTCTTCTGGCTTCAGAAACAATTACAAAAGGGGTTGAAGATTAACTAAGTCAAGCCTCCATCTTCTGCCTCTGCTTTTCTCTGAAGTTTTATCCACCTGACAAAAACATGGTCACTAATGACTTCAAACTTCTACGACTAACAGCTTTAGTCAGATGAGAGACTGACTTAACTCACTAAGTCCCAAATATCAAAATTCTGGACTAGGATTGACCTAGTCAATCCACCTTACACACCCATTCATAGTCAGGGAACCAGGGTCATAGCAGAATAATACGAACTGTGCAGACAGCAGGGAAGGAGGACAGCTCACAGATAGTGTGTGCTGGTGCCCGGTGGGTAATCTCATAGATGTTCCTTATAATAAGCCTTCTTTTCAAGATGTATGTATAGATATTGAGATGATACTAAACAAATAGACTTTGCACTTCTCTGAAACACAGTGGCCAGATCCTTTAGATGTCTAAATGACTTTTTAGCATCCAGATCCTACTGGGAATAAAGAGCCAAGAGAGAATAGACACCAACCAGCCTATAACCTCAACACTTAGGAGCCTGAGGCAGGAGGATCATAAGTTTAAGGCCAGCCTGGGAAACTTAGCCAGATCCTGCATCAAAGTTAAAAGGTCCCTGGATTCCATGGCCCTTGGTAAGGGCTTCAGGGCCCATCCCTGCAGCCACTCATGGCCATAAAGGACTAAGGTCCCATACTGGATATTTAAATTCAGGAGCCAGCCTCCTGGGAGTATAGATAAATATCTCTCTGCAAACACATAAATGAATTAATTAATTAACTAATTAATTAATTAATCAATAGACCTGGCCAGGCGTGGTGGTACATGCTTATAATCCCAGTACTTGGGAGACTGAGACAGGGGGATAACAGGTTTACGGCCAGCCTCAGCAACCTCATGAGGCCCTCTGCAATTTAGTGACACCCTGTTTCAAAATAAAATAGGGCTAGGGGTGTAGTTTGGATGGAGGTTGAATGCCCTGGAGTTCAATCTTTAATACCCCCTGCCAAAAAAAAAAAAAAAAACCCTAAAGAGATCTGGAGATGTATCTCAGTGGTAGAGGTTTCCTGGGTTCAATCCCCAGTACTGTGTGAGAAAGGAAACAGACAACTAGAGTAGGAACTGGATTGACTGTTTTCTAAATTCATAATGCACACTCAATAAAGTCTCAATAAATTCTTTCAGTAGTAAATATTCTTAGTAAAGAGTAGATACAAACATGCAGATTTACCTTTATAGATTTTATTAGTAAGTAATCTATACCTAGTTCAACAGGTAATTTCCAAATTTCTGTTTCACTGGCTGTGTAGAGTTAACCCAAAAGTCTCGAACAAAACAGAAAATATTTTCCAAAGTGGGTGTTGGGTTCCCTAAATACACTATAATGTTATGCAGGACAAAGGAGACCTTCAAAAACTTTAACTCCAATGGTAATAAAAGCAGGAGGAATACGATTTTGTGTCAGACCTCTTTTACTCATTGTAATTGGAACACAGGGTTCTTAGGTCTGTCTGGATTCTTTTCAGCTTCTAGTGAGTCATTTAGTATTTCTCTCACCTTTCGCTTTGTTCTTGATTCTTCTCTTAGCTATTGCTTTCTCTTTTTACTGCTAGCTTTCTTCAACTTTTTGTTGAGATGATTATCTAAAAAGAAAAACAGAATTTCTTCTAAAGAAAGCAAAACTCTAACTTGCAGTTGTGAAAGTATTTTACACTATTTTTGTATAATTACTTGCATTTTCTATAGTGGAGCAGCTGAGAAAAATTGCTCTAATTGTGTAATTTTCTGCAACTACTCGGGGACAAAAATCTGGGTAATTGGATTTTTTTAAACTAACAAGTTGTCACAATTGGATAGTTCTTAAACTATTTGTGCTTATGCTTGAGAAAATTTCAGTGGCTGTACAGTGTATTTCAAATGTTTTGCATCAGCTTGTGGTCTCAAATTTGATTTATTTTAACTTGGAATTTTAAAATAGATTGACAACTCTGATTATACATTGTCTTCACTAAATGGACCTTTGCTAAGTTTCCCAGCGTGCTCATCCCCACCCCACACTCTGCTGTTGCCATGGGAGCCGAAATCCTGGCCTGTGTAACTCCAGCTCCCGAGTGGCTCTGTTTCCCAGAGTGCTTTGGTGTTTCTATGGAAATGTCTGCCCATTAATCTTGCTGTCCTTTTACTACCAAAGCACCTTTAACTGTCTCCAGCAATCAAGTGATGTTACCTATGGCAGGGAAAGGAAGGGGAAGACTGCTTCTCGTTCTACAACTGCTGCACTGATTTTAATCAAGATTTAATCAAGGAGCAGAAGGAGCTAAAGCTACCCCAACAGCTCCTTTTAACAATGCACAAAGCAGGATGCTTCTTGGAACACAGGCATGTGCCCTTGTTCCTGCCCTTGTTGGAGACCTCAGAAAAAGCATGCTACTGTACTTTTAAAGCTACATTTCTGTTTCATATACACTACAGAATAGCCAGTGAAACCAGGAGGGCAAGTGGCCATTCATTTCTACTTTGGAGAAGAATGTAATCCTTACTCTAAATTGTCTGATGAATGTGTTTTCGAACTAGTCATGGAAACTCTTAGAAAAAGTAACTTGCTAACTTGAACAAAACCTTATCATCCTATGGAAATTGAGGGATGGTAAACATGCATCAAAAGAAAATTAGCTGATGAGTTAAAGGTAATTTCAAGAACTTTGCATCTTTCTGTTTCATTACAGGCTAGGCATCTATGAAATTTTTTATTTGACTCTATGGTCATTTGTGCAAAATGAAAACAAGACTTGGTGATTCCAAAAGGATTTTCCAGGTTATCAGGGAAGAAAAAGTATTTGAAAACAAATAAATCTTGGCCTGACTACCCTGGATCTGAGCACATCACTGTGGAAAGATTAGATGGGCTCTGGCAAATGAAATGTGCCCAATAGCTGTTTGTAGAAATAGGAAAATTTAAGTGGTATAAATATATGGGGGAATCTAGCTGATGCCTGCAGCACAAAGAGAGCCTGCTTTTGCTCTGAAAATAATCAAATGGTATTGATGTTGGGTGAGACAGAAAAGGGAAAAATCATGGTAGAGAAATCAGCACAAAAGACCAGGTGCATGCCCTCATTTCTGAAGAACCACAGCAAAAGGAGTGGTTGTGACTCTGAGCAATCTAAACAAGGATGCCTGTTGCTTTGTCACTCTGCCCTGATGCAAGAAGACATGAATGAATGAATGAATGAATGAATGAAATCTGGGGAGATTTGCTGGTATGCCTGGTAGAAAAGAATGTATGTCCATAAGCTTACAACTTTTATGATGGTTAGTAAAGTCTTCCCATAAAAAGCACATAAGATGTGTTCTAAGAAGAGATAAATTAAATAAGAGAAAAAAACAGATTGGTAGGATTTTGTCAAAATAGTTAGAAAGAAGATAAAGTGACAGCTTTTCAGCATTTGAACATAATCCTAAGCTTCCAGTAACTGATTGGTTAAGTCAGGATGCTATGCTATCCCCCAGTGGCTTTTTTTCCATCCCTTTCTGTACTAGTTTCCTATGGCTGCTATAACACAGTACCAAAAACTGGGTGTCTTACATGACAAACTTATTGTTTCACAATTCTGGGAGCTAAAAGTGAAATCATGAACAGGGTCATACTCCCTCTGAAGCTCTGAGAGAGGATCCTCCCATGTGTCTTTAGTTTCTGGTATTTGCGAGCAACTCTTGGCATTCTTGGCTTGGACCTTCATCTCTGTAATCCTGGTCATCACATGGTTGACCTCTATTGTGTATCTTCATATCACCTTCCCACTGTGTACACATGTATCCAAATTTCCCTCTACTTATAAGCATACTAGTCATGTCAGATTAGAACTCCCCCCACACATGAAATAGTTTTGAATATTTTGGGATGTAGGAAAGAATCCATGAAGGCAAAAGTGATGAATTCCAACAGAAGTCCTACTATGGCCCTGCAAGTGTGAGGACATACTCTCCTATATGACATCATTTTTACTGATGATGTCTACAACAAACTTATCTCCAAACAGCACATTCTGAGGTATAGATAGAACTTAAACATATCTTTTCTTGGGAGGGGGGACACAATTCACCCAATAACACCTTTTTTTTCAGAAATAGTATTAAGAAAAGTATAAGAGAAAAATTAGTGGCTAATTATAAAAGTCAGTTACTGGATATCTTCATTATGTCAGGCTCTCCAAATTCCCTCAGATATGTTGGGGCACAAGTTAATGGAGTCATATTTATTCTCATGCCCAGAAGGCTACACATGAAATAAAGATTACTGCTGCTGTTGCTTCTACTTCTGATGATGATGATAGTAATCGTGATGATGATGGTGGCAGCTAAAACTTACTGAATATTTGTTATGAGCCAGGTGGTCTTCTAAATGCTTTACAGATGCTAATTTATTTATTTATTATGATTACTCCATAAAGAAGGCTTCTATTATTGTCCCAAATTTACAGATGAGTAATCTGAGGCGCAGAGAAGTTAAACAATTGGACTGAGGCAGATTATCCAGAAGAAAATTCACTACAGCCTCTTCTTAAATGTAGCCTCACCTTTGACTTTAAAGATCTCAGCATGATCATACAGAAACCTGCAGCTTCCTGATTTTGGAAATGATTTTCACCTACCCAGCCCTACAGAAAAGAAGGCAAGACTGCCTATATGGTCTCATATCTTTACATCAGTGCCAGTTTCTCCTTCCATGTGAAAAGAATTGTGCATGTACCTGCCCAGCTCCGTTTCTCTGTGGGGCAATACCAAGGGTGTCCTAACTTGCATAGGCTGAGCCTCCAATGTTTTATCCCAGCATTTCTTTACTATTTTTATACTCATGGGATGGATCCACTTTATGCTAAGTTTTTGGACCTTTTAGATATGGGAGTATGAATTCCCTCCCCAAAAGAAAAAAATAATTTTTGGCTCACCAGTCTAGAAACAATACATTTTAAAAGTGTATACCAGTTGTAGATTGTGATTTACTTAGATCTCCAAGTGCCAGAGTGATTTATAGTAATTAAGATATCAATTGAGACAGATCTTATTCTCTTGAGATTTCTTGGATGAATTAGAGGAGCATCCTGGTTTGACTTGTTTGTCCATCCCTGTGTTTAATTAGTTCCACCAGGCAGTAAAAAAAAACAAATTCTTTGTTGTATGCTCATCGGATCTTTAGTGTCCTGAAATGACTTTATATCAGAGCAGCCATCCTCAAAAATACAAAATTGCATAAGTGCACTTGTCTCATCATTAGACGCACTGTGTCATATAAACATTTCCCCATAAAATTTAAAATCTGACCGCATCATTTCAATAGTCATCAAACAATAAACACATTGATCAATTAAGCAGAAACAATAAACAAGTTGATCAATTAAGCAGAAAGCAACCAAATAACAATATTCAGAATGGTCATACAGCGAGAAATGCCAACATGAGGTCCAACCACCTTTTTCTCTTTCACTCTCAAACTTACTCTTTTAGGGGGGGGAGTATTTTGCTTGGCTAGTAGTGATCTCAACCATAATTTGACACATCTTTTTTTCCTGGCATCTTGCAACTTACAGTAGCAGTAAATAAATATTCACACCTGGCCTTCTGCAAATAATCTGTTGTACACTCTTGGATGTGGAGAAATATATTTTCAAGTAACAACAAAAAGAAATGAATTTAACATAAAAATAATGACCATGATCATAAGGTTATTTATGACAATCTTAGAAATATATACCCACATATATATATACATATGTATGTTGTTATACATATATATGTATGTATATATAAAATTGGAAGCAATTCATCAAGACTAGTTCTCTCAGACCATGTCTGAGACAGATTCTTTACAAAATTGCTCTGTGCTCCTTAAGATCACTGCTTCTAGACAGATAACTAGTCACAGAGCCCCAACTGGGAAATTAATCTCTGCTCTGCCAGGAAAAGGTTCACTCAGCAAGAGGATTACTGGGCCACTTGGAGCCAGAGCCCATGTGAAAGAGGGGACCTTAAGATTACTGGAAAGAAGCCAGGTGTGGTGGTGCACGCTTGTAATCCCAGCATTCGGGAGGCTGAGACCGGAGGATCTGGGTTTGAGGCCAGCCTCAGCTACCTAGTGAGGCACTCCGCAACTTAGTGAGACTCGGTTTCAAAATAAAGAATAAAAAAATAGGGCTGGGGGTATAGCTTGGAGGTAGAATGCCTCTGAGTTCCATCCCCAGTACCAAAAAAAAAAAAAAAAAAGATTACTGGGAAGAGAAGGAGAGAGGCTGGCTATAGAACTAGATGGGGAGAGATTTAGGCAGGGAATCCCGGAATGTGCCAATGATCCTACCGTGCCACTGAGCTAGCTCCTTGAAGCTTAGGAATGATGTGGCACCAAGTAAAGGGAGATATCAAAACTGCCTTTTCAGAGTATTGGGAAGACATTGGAAGGTTCAGGGAGCTGAGGAGGTTAGAATAGATGTAATAGGTGCAACCAGATTATATTTACCGAGAAGGTCCAGAGGACATGCCCTTCACCAGGTCACCCAGGACACTTTTGAGCAGGATGGACTCTCCACTAGGCACAGCAGGCACAGCACTCCCAGAGGTCCATGAAAAGATCCAAATTACTTTTTAAATGGGAAAGAAAAAAACTGAACTTTTTTTT
>PVLC010018940.1:0-31128 GCA_004027655.1 Graphiurus murinus | reverse complement strand
ATCAAAGTCAATCACTAAACTGACCAGGAGATAGGGGGAGGGTGGGTGGGAATTGGGGAAGGGTTAATGAGAAATATGTGCATGGATGTCTTTACCTGTACTAGCTTGTACCCAACAAAAATGTGTGATTAACCCTGTTGTACCCAAGAAATGTATAAAAATCCATGCTAAAAAAATAAATTAATTAATTTAAAAAAAAAAGAAGGGAACTGAGTTTACTGTGAATAAAGAAATTCAGCTGAGTTGGAGAAGGTCCTGAGGAAGATAAGGAGGGGAAATGTGATGTGTTACACTGTGCCAGAACATCCAGGGGAGATAAGAGAGAAATTTAGAGATGACTTGAGGTGTATAAGAAAAACTATCTAAAATAAACGGCAATGAGTTTTGCTACCATTTTCATGGTTGTTTTGGGGTTGAGGGTAAAGGCAGGGGGCTTGGCAGGCCATGGCTTTCATATATGCAGGTAGGCCTGGGCTAAAGGCAGGAGACAAACACAAGGAGTATGACTGTTCTCAAACCGACTGTGGTGAACCCAATACCAACAGACATAACTTAATGACATCTTCTCTTTAGGAGAAGGAAAATTTCTAATAAGAATTTCAAAAAAGTAACAGCAACTGACAAAAAATTCTAAAGGTTTTGAACGAAATGTTCAGTAGAACTGGAAAAGTACACTTTGGGGGGGGACAGGCAGGAGCCATTTGACTAACATAAATAAAAGACTTTAGAGCCACTCAGTTCCCGTGCCATCTAATGAGTTTCGGCGCCATCTGATGAGTTTCAGCTTCTTCCATGATCTCACTTCCCTCTGCAGATAGGCAACTGTCTGCCACCCTGGAGGAGATTGGCCAGGGATCCACCTTGAATTAAAAGTGCAAAGAATTGGGAGCAAGCAACCTTCACACACTCAAAAAATTCAGTGCCCATATGGCTCTAAGTCAATTTTCTCTTCAGCGGTGCCTGGCACTTCTCTCTACGTAGGGTTTTAACTGACACTGGAATCAGTTCATTTGTAAGACTGTTCTAACAGCTCTGCTCTAATGTGAGGAGACAGACTACACATCAACATGTAAGAGTTTCAGGCTTATACAAATGGCCTTATACCTTGTGGATAAATAAGATATACAGTTCCACAGGGACAGACTGCCTGGATGCTGGTTCAAGAACTCTGACATTCGAGTTCTTGACAAGCCAGCTTGTTTCTGTTTGCTTCATCAATGGGACATTTATAAAAACAGTATCTCTTTAGCTTTTTGTTCCTTAGTTTAAATACATCTGTCTAATATGTTATTAGTTAAGCAGAAGGTATGACCATGTAGTTGCTAGGGCCACAAAGCACCTCATATAATAAAGAACTTGAATGTGGAATTAGAATCCCTACATTGAGAATACTATAGTTTAAATACATATGCTTCTCCAAAATTCATACCATGGAACCTAATACCTGACAGAATAGTATTAAGAGGGGGTCCACTCAGAAATAGTCATGAGGGTTTGGCCCCATGAGTGGATCAATGCTCTTATTTTATTAAGTGAGAAGGAAGTGTTATATGCATGTATGTCACTGTCACTCTGAACTACATTATGTGAGACTGTGATGCACCAATAAAAGAATACAATAAATTAAATAGATAAAAAGGTGGAAAGGGACACCCTAGTGCCTTTTGCACACATATTCTTTCTGGCACTTGAGGACACAGCCTTCTTCCCTTCTGGCACATGTAGCAGCAGGTGCCATCTGGTAAACAGAGAACACCTTCACCAGAAACCAAATCTGTTGTCACCTTGATCTTGGACTTCAGTCTCCATAACTGTGAGAAACAAATTTCCATGATTTACCCAGTCTATGCTACTTTGTTTTAACAGCAGGAATGGAGAAAAACGGAAAGCATGGCATGTTTAATTTCCCATACATAATGGTAATGTGCATTATCTCATGATGAATTTTCTAGGCAGCATGATTCTTTGCCATCATCAGAAGGTTTTTAATTTTTTTAAATTGTTTCCTTAGATCTTCCTTTGAGGTTTACATGTTAATATTCAAGTGCTGGAAAACATCTCGAAGTTTTAAGTATGTAAACCTGTGAGTTCCTGGGTATATTTGGCTCACTTTTACCCAAATTTATTCAAATAAATGTATCAAGTATTTTATGGTTACCTATAGTATGGACACAATGAAAATAAAGTTAAAACAAAACAAAATCCCAGTCCTTTAAAAACGTACTTTTGCACTGAGTATAAAGGACCAAAAGGAGCCGGGCATGGTGGCACACGCTTGTAATCCCAGCATTTGGGAGGCTGAGACCGGAGGATCTGGGTTCTTGGCCAGCCTCAGCTATCTAGTGAGGCACTCTGCAACTTAGTGAGAAACTGTTTCAAAATAAAGAATAAAAAATAGGGCTAGGGGTATATCTTGGAGGTAGAATGCCCCTGAGTTCAATCCCCAGTACCCCCCAAAATAAATAAATAAATAAATAAATAAATAAATAAATAAAAATAAAGGACCAAAACATTTGACTCAAAGGACATTATAGCAGCATCCAAATATATTGCACTTAATTCTAAATAGGAAAAGAGAAGTAAAATGCTGCAGGATGAGAATAAAACTCCAACTGCCTTGAATAATTAGTAAAACATGGTTAAGTGGAAGAGTAAAGAGTGGGCAGTCTAGCATGAGCTAGCAGCATGAAGGAAAATGGAGATGTGAGAATAAGCATAGCCAATGAAGCAAGCTGTAAAGATATTGACTTCTCTAGAAAAAGAATTTCCTATTGGCAAATTTATCACTTAGCATTAAGTACAAGGGACAGAAAAAAATCTTAATAACAGAGGTTTATTTAACATGTGATCATATTTCTCACTCATCGAGAAACCCAGAGGTCTGAGAATGGTAAAAGCACTTTGATGATAGTGACCCAGGATCTTTCCATCTTATTGCTCTGCCATAGAGTGTGCAAGATCATCCATGAGCAAGGTGGCTTTCGCAGTTATCTTGGTGTCATTCTAGTCAGGAGTGTACAACAGGAGGAGAAAGTCACATCTCTTTTAGGACACTTCCTGAAAGTTGCATACAGAGATCCACTGACATCTCACTGATCATATTCACCACAGTAAGATACACAGGAAAATAAAAAATGTAGTCTTCATTTCAGGCTGCCATGTGCTTAGTTAAAAAAAAAAAAACAACCTAGATGTCATTATTGTAGAAGGTATAAGTGGATATAAGAAGCACCTAACCCTCAGTGCCATAGAAAGTGATAAGGAATGTGACGGGGTACTGTGAGTGGGTCTAGATCAGAAGTTAGAAAACTTCTGTAAAGAACTTGATAGTAGATATTTTAGACTTTGTGTGCCATAGTCTCTGGTGTAACTACTCAATTCTGTCAGGTGGTGCAAAAGCAGCCACAGACAATAAAAAATCATGGCTATGTTGCAAATAAAACTTGATTTACAAAAAGCGGTAGAGAACAAAATCTGGCCCATAGGCTACAATTTTCTGACCTGTGGCTTATATTATAAATTTGACTCCATCAGTGGGAGTCTAAAAATGTCATGACAAGGGGAGTGTGAGGGAAGGGTATGCCATGGTAGAAGGATCATTGAACTATTATTTAGGAGGGAGTTCAGTCCTAGTCTATCACAAATTAGATTTGCAAATTTGTAAAAGTTATTTTGCATCACAGAGTAGTAGTTTCCTCTTGTTGTTTATTTTCAATTTGAAAGACTTCGGAGATATTGGAAATAAGTGTAATTGGAAGATTGTTGAGGATGATGGGGTGAAATGGTGAAGCTGGGGCACTAGCTGGGAAAAATGGAAAGATAATCTCAAATTTTAAAGGAGAAAATAAGCAGAAAACCAATATTGATTAGTTAGATAAGGAGTTAAGGAAAGTCTCAAAATGCCTACCAGACTTTGGGAATTGTGGGTGGGAGGTGGGAATAGGGAGCTCAGAAAATAATGGTCTTACATCAAAGACAGAAACAGAAGGAGACACCATCTCTAGTAAAATCCTAGGAAGAATGTTTCTTCCTCAACCGAGAGCTTTCTTCTATGTAAAGAGTGGCCAAACTTTTTCTGTAAAAGGTTAAATAGCAAAAATTTTAAGCTTTGTGAGTCATGTAGACTTTGTCACAGGTATTCAACTCTGCCACTATAGTTTGAAAGTAACCAATATGCAAATAAATGAGCATGGGTATGTTCCAATCAAACATTACTTATATACACTGGAATTTGAATTTTATAAATTATTTATATGTCACAATGTAGTCTTTTGGTTTTTTCAACTACTAAATGATGTAAAAACTATTGTTAACTTGTGGACTGTATAAAATCATGGGATAGTCCAAATTTAGCACCATGGGCTGGGGTTCGCCTACTCCTATGTGCAAGCAATTCTCTATCAACAAGACTTACAATCTCTTTTGACATTCTTAATCAGCTTGGGAATCTTGGGGGGAAAAATGGGCAAATGTAGCTCTAGTCCTTCTGCTTCCTTTCCCTCAGGGGCTGGGAGCACACTCCATTCTCTTCCTCCAGAGAGGTTGTGCCAATTTGAGTTGGGAATAGAAAGTCTTCTTGGTCCAACACAGGGCATGTCTTTTGATTTCTGGGATTCTATATTAAGGAACTTCACATGCCCACAGATATAAACTACATATTCCAGCCCATTTTTTTCCAAGTGATATTTCGGCCTGTGAAATATTTATCTTAATTGGACAAGAAGAGGAGAGCTATTTATCAGTTTATCTCAGAGAACTTGAGAATTGATATCCGTACCCAGAGACCAACAAATCATTGTTTTGAAGACTTGTCCACAGACATTAGTGACTGAAGAGTGCCTAGTTCATACATGATTGAATGAATGAGTAAAATTAGATGATGGGAAGGTCTAACTTGACACTAGGAATAGAGTCTGGCCTGCGAGTGGGACTGCTTAATGACTGACAAAGACAGCTGTCATATGTTTTTTACTCATGTAATATAGACTGAAACAACTGAGAACTAAATTTATACCACTAGACTCTTTCTATTATAGAAATATTGAACTTACTTTAGAAACAGTAAGCACAAATAATACAAGTTTTTAAAACTTCTGAGTTCCCATTTGAGAAAAAATATGGTTAACTTCCTTTTAATATGAGGTGTGCTGTTATATTTCTCAGAAGGAGAGAGAAAAAATCCATGAAAAAGAAATGCATTTGGACTTCTAATTAATACATATGAATTGATAGCAACTACTGGAAATTAACACAATGATTTAAGACTAGTACTAGAGTATTTATATTTAAGTTTTGTCAGCAATCCGATGACACCTTTTCATTCACTCTTTCATAAGGTCTCTTTTTACCAGGGCTGTATCCCACCTTGTGGTGTCTGTATAGCATTTCTCCCACTTAGTACATGATCAACTCTGTCTGTTCAAATGCTTCATTTGTTGAACCTGCATCATCCTAGGGTTCATCTTCTAGGAAGTCTTCCCTGACCATCCCACCAACTCTTACTCATTTTTTCTATCTCTAAACCCTTATAGCACAAAAAGTCTGTTCCCTATTTTCAGCAAGTTAGTTTCTGTGTGTGTGTGTGTGTGTGTGTGTGTGTGTGTGTATGTAATAGTGTAATAACTTCCAATTGCTATATACTTTTGATGAAAAATACTTTAGAAATTAAAATAAAACAAATAAGGATTTGGTTTGTAATAATTCTCAACCTGAGCATGATTCAAATTCATAATCTATTATTATATGTGGTAGGCAGATTTCTAAGATATTGTTCATGCCCTGTATAAGCCCCCGCTGTTGAGTATGGGTTGGACCTAGTAACTTGTTTCTCAAATCTAGAATACATCAAAAGTGATGGTATGTCACTTTCATAATTATGTTACCCAAAACGTAGACTTCCATCTCTCTGGATGTTCTTCTGGTAGAAGACCCTTTCCCTTGCCTTCTACCAGTGGGAGAGATCTATGTGGCACAGAACTAAGGGTAGCCTCTGGCCAAGGGCCAGCAATGAACTGAGGCCCTCAGTTCAGCAACCCACAAGGTTTAAATCCCACCATTAACCTTATACATTGGCTTTGGAGTGAATTCTTCTCCACGTGGTCCTTGAGACTGCTGGGTCTGCCAACATTTTCATTTCAGCCTGTGAGAGAACTCTGAAGCTGGGTCTAGTTTCCTGACCCACAGGAAGTATGAGATAATAACTTGTTTTAAGCAAATGATTTTTGGATTAATTTGTTACACAGTAATAAACAACAAATACACTGTTTATGATAACTAGAGCAAATATTTATCCTAACAGCTACAAAAAATAAAATACAACTCTACTTTGGAAAATATAATAACTACCTCAAATCAGGTGACTGATTAGCAACTTAGATATTTGTTTTTCCTTGCGTGATACTTCATCCCTTTCTTGGGAATGAACAGTTCATAAATGTTGAAAAAATACAAAGATTTTACAATTACTGGTTTGCAATATAAATTGTTTCAGATTTTATGCATTGATTCCCAATGGTCAGGATTTGTCAGGTGCCAAATTTTGATAAATATTCTCAGTAGTGTTTTTATTTTTGCTCAACACTGAATGATACACATTTATGTTTAACCTTGATGATAATTGTGCATTCTACCATTCTTAGTTACTATAATAAACCTATATTATGGATAAATAGTAGTTAAGCAAACATAAGAATAAAAATGTGGATGATTTTGAGTCTGAGTCACTTGAGCAAGCAATCCATCTAATGAGCATGGTGCGTGTGTGTGTGTGTGTGTGTGTGTGTGTGTGTGTGCATGTGTGTGTGTGTGCATGTGTGTGTGCGTGTGTGTAGTTCCCACAATAATAAGAATCTATATTTTATGAAGATTTGATTGAATCCAAATCTAGGAATTCTCCCTCTAATCTTATGTTGAAGTAAAAGCAATTAAATGGATTCCCTGCCTCCAGTAGAGAATTACAGTCCAGTGGCATTAAAATGATGACTTCTAAAATGCTAATTACTCATTATTTCTCACAAATCTTGGGTCTCACAAATCAAAATTTGGGTTTGCCAACTGGGTTTTATATCACTTCCTTTGGTATGATGGTGGGTAGCTTCTCGTGTGACAAGCTGCATACAGGGGAGTGAAAAGCCTAGAAAAAGCAAGAATAAGTTAATTTCCCACTATCAGCAGTGGCTTGTAGTGGTCTTTGTGTTCTACAGAATTTTAATAAATATAGGACCTCATAGTTGGAGACATCCATCTTGTTCTGTTTGTGTCCGATTCATATTGTTTAACAGTCTTACTCTATGAATTAGATGTTTCCTAGGAGATAATTATTATGAGTGAGTTATTAAGATAACCTCACAGGAAAAAATAAAAAAGAATGATTGTTCTTCAATGGTGACAATTGGCTTAATGGGGCAATATTTTTCCTTACAGAACCCACTGCTTTCAGGCTAAGGGTGATGAGTTACAGCCTAATTGATTATTTTTAGGGGGTAAAGGGTAAGAAATTTCTCCATAATATCAAATATAACTGACAATGGGAATAAAACTGCTAGATTAGAATGGCTGACCATTTTTGTTTTTATTTTCACAGATTTAACATGTACTGTAAAAGATAAATCTGTATGGATCCTGAACTAATGTTCAGAATCTGGTTCAAAACTATACGTATGAAGAGACTTAGTAAGCCTCCGTGTTTCCTCTGAGTGAGTGAGCTTCAGCTCTCACAAAGAATACTAATATTCATCTTTCCAGTGCATAATTTATTGAGTTTGCTAATGAGTGCTCAATTCAAGAAATTTGGAAAACATAAAACATGTACAAGTATGAAAAATTACTTAATCTCACTGCTTAGAGATAACTATGTTTTATTTTCTGGCATAAATCATCTGTGTGTGTGTGTGTGTGTGTGTGTGTCCAGCCTTAATGCTTGCTGTCAGTTCTTAGGTAAATTACTGAATTTCTCTGCACCTTGGTTTCTAAATCTGTAGAATGGTGAAAATAATAACATTTTATAACATTGTTTTGAAGATTAAATTATTTATACATAATGTATGTGTTCCTGGTGCATAAGTAAAAGCTATTATTCTTCATATCATATACATATAATTCTCTTCAAATTGAAATTGTATTACACATATGGTTTTATAAACTTTAGCAGTACTTTAGGAAAATTATTTCCAGCTAATAAAATTATACTCTATGATATCATTTTAAATAACTAAATGGTATTTTGGCATATGAAGGTATCACAATTTATTTAACAAATCCTTTATTGGATGTGTAGTGTTTCTTATAAATAATCCTACAATCGCCGGGCGTGGTGGCACACGCTTGTAATCCCAGCATTCGGGAGGTTGAGACTGGAGGATCCGGGTTTGCGGCCAGCCTCAGCTACCTAGTGAGGCACTCCGCAACTTAGTGAGACCTGGTTTCAAAATAAAGAATAAAAAATAGGGCTGGGGGTATAGCTCGGAGGTAGAATGCCCCTGAGTTCAATCCCCAGTACCACAAAAAATAAATAAATAAATAATCCTACAATCAATTTCCTTTTACCTCCATCTTTCCTAGAGATAGAATCTTTCTTTTTAAAATAAAGATATAGAGGAAATTCTTGGAACAAATAGCATTTACAATTAAAGACTTATTTTTAAATGTTGTCAATTTGATTACCAATTGATCTCTCCCATAGGAAATCTGTGAGAGTAAATTTTCCTTGAACCCAAAGAATACAAAAAGGTTTCTTATTTTCACTACTCAAAAAATTAATACCAACACCCAAACTAAAATCCTATAATAATTTTACATAGATAAAATTAATTTAATTTTCATTTTTATTACTAATAAAGTTGATTTTATGTGCTTATTGATCATTGATCAGTGTTATCCTTTTGGGGGTCTAGGTGATAATCTTTTGAAATCTTTATTTAGCTTTTTTTATATAGATTTAAAGAGACTGATAAGAAAGAAATTTTTTTTGTACATTTGATTAAGGACACATAGCCATTGCCACAGAAGCTGCTACTCTTTTAAGGCACAGGTAAATTAAATTTTGAATGTTTTCAGCTTAACTAAAAGCTGACAAGGGTGATTAAATCATTTGTTGTCCGAGCTGATTTGGTTTAAAAAACAAAATGTAAGTGGAAGTTTTACCTAATTTGCTTCCACACAAGGTCCCTCAATGCTGCAAACTTTTACTTTTTAGTGTAGTTGCAAGTGAATTTTTTTTTTTTTTTTTTGCGGTACTGGGGATTAAACTCAGGGGCATTCTACTTCCGAGCTACACCCCCAGCCCTATTTTTTAATTCTTTATTTTGAAACCGGGTCTCACTAAGTTGTGGAGTGCCTCACTAGGTAGCTGAGGCTGGCTGCGAACACGGATCCTCCGGTCTCAGCCTCTCAAATGCTGGGATTACAAGCGTGTGCCTCCACGCCCGGCGATAACCTTAAATTTTTACTGAAATAGAACTAAGTAATTGGAGAAAAATGCCATGTGTAAGGAAAGATACAACAATAATTATTTCTATTTTTCCCATATTTATTAATATACTACTCTAATCAATTCAAAAGTACCTTTTTTTGGAATTTGATGAGGTTATCCTAAATTCAGAGGGAGGAGTAAAAGACAAAGAATAGTCACGATTTTTTTGTGTGGTATTGGGATTGAACCCACAGGCATTTTACACCCCCAGCCCAATTTTATTTCTTATTTAGAAATAGGGTCTCACTAGATTGATGAGTCTCACTACTTGCTGAGGCTGCCCTTGAAACTATGATCCTCCTGTCTCAGTCTCCCATGTGCAAGAATTATAGGCATCCACCATCATGCCCAGCTAGTCAAGACAATTTTAAAGGAAAAGAAAAAAAGGGGGGGGGCAGGGAGGGGGAGAGATGAGAGAGAGAGAGAGAGAGAGAGAGAGAGAGAGAGAGAGAGGGAGAGAGAATGGAGCAGTGTTTATTCAGAGTACCAGATTTTAAGACTTTTAAGATTGTTATGATTAAACAATGATTAGATGAATAGGCCAAAGTGAACAGAATTTAAAAATCTAGAAATTGCCTGTTTATTTAACTTTATTAAAGAATGAGTTTGTACTACAAATTAATGGAGAAAGATTAACTAATATGTGATGTGGAGACAAAAATCAGTATATGGGTAAAAAATAAAATATTATCCCTGATATCTTATTTACACCAAAATTCCAGATTTAAATATAAGAAAACAAAATTCTAAAACTTCTATGAAAGAAATAGGAAATGGTCATTATACACCTCTTAAGTAGGACACAAAATGCACAAACCAGAAATGAAAATATTGATCTATTTCTCATAATAAAAGGTATCACTGAGTGTAAATGTAAGTCACATATTTGGAAAGGTTTTTTTGCAAAGTATGTATTTAATAAAGCTTTAGTATAACCAAAATACATAAACAATATTTATCCCCCCCAAAAAAGTAGCATTTCTCTCCATCCATCCATCCATCCATCCATCCATCCATCCACTTATCTATTATTCAAAGAAGAAAGCTAAATGGCTTTCATATATATATATGATATATATATATATACATATATATATGATATATATATGCCATGGTAGCTTTGAAGCAGAGAGTCAGTAAATTGATAACTGGGATACTAGTAATCAGAAAAATGAAAGTAAAATAACAAGGAGATACAAATAAGAAAAATGAAATGGGTGTGATAATGTCAAATATTGGAATGTGAGGACATGAGACCAATCATAAGTTGCTGGTAAGAATATAGTCAATGAAGTTATCTTGAATACCAATTTTACAATCTTGAACAAAGCTGAAGATGCTCATACCATACAGCTTGCAATGCTGCTTCTAGGTAACAATTGTGATGATCCGTCCATTGCAGCTGTATTTTTTTTTCACTTATCCAATCATTTATTCAACAGATGCTCACAGAAATCTGAAATGTTTCAGTTTTCATAAAGTATCTCCTAAAAGTCTGTGTTCAATTTTTTTTTAATGATTAAAAATTGAACACAACCTAATGGACTATCAATAGGCATACTATAAAATAAATTGTGGCATTTTTCAGTGGTATTTTAACTATGGGGTTGTTCAAAAGAATGAATTAGACCTATAGGTATCAATATTGATAATTTCCAGAAGCAATGTTGAATGAAAAATGAAAGGTATCAGAAAGTCTCTTTAATACCATACCATTTAGATAAAATTTAAAAACAGATAAAATAATTACTCAATTTCAAGGATTAGTGAGCTTTCCTCTGATGGGCCAATAATAAATATTTGGGCTTTACAGGCCACGTATAGATTCTGTTACATATATTCTTCTTTGTTTCAACATTTTAAAAATATAAAACTATTCTAATGCATGGGCCATAGGAAACAGGTCATGGCAGGGTATGACACATGGGTTAGAGTTTGCCCACCTCTGTTCTATATTATCCATGGAAACACATGCGTATGTAAACATGGACGTGAAGGTTATATACCAACCACATAGTGAAGGCTACTTCTCAGAGGGGGAAGTATAAAATCAGATTGGGAGGCTATGCATGGTAGATTGAATGTTAATATTTTTTTCTTTGGGAAGTGAGTACAAGTATATCTCCTACAGTATCTTTTTTATTTTTCTGTATACTTAATATATTTCATAATTAACAAAACTTGAAAAAAGTATAATGAAAACTGTAGGAATATACACTTTACAGATGCGGATAAGTAAACTGCAAGTTTGACCTAGTTGAAATAAGCAACAGAGAATTGTTTTTCTTGGTTTTTGGTATAATTTATATAATATTTATATTTAGAATTAAAGTTTAATTATTTTACATTTGATAATGTTGGTTTGTAGTTGCTTTTTATAAAATTGAGGAAGAGATAAGGGAAAAATGATTTAAGAAAATCAAATATGAAGTAGGTAATTGTGCAAAGTCTAGAAATAAAATAGAAAGGTATTTGAGGCAGATATTGCCTGATTTAAAAAAAAAAAACCAAGAAAGGCATAATATTAGCAAAAACAAATCTTTTTAAATGATGGGTTTAATTTTGGGGATGTGAATTTCAACAACAATGCCCACAAGAAGCAGCAATATTTGAGTTACAGAGTAAAATTTATGATAGGTTTTTATCTAATCAGTGGTAGCTGTCTGCATTTAAAAACACCTTGAGAAGCAATTGTTTCTGTTATTCGTTTGGCAATGATAATACTCAGGTCACAGAGCACTGTGCACCACAGAAATGCCAAGGAGATAGTCAGAGCTTCTATTCAAATGGATGGAGTTCTTAGGATTCCGTTAAGCCTGTGTTGAAGGTCACAGGGCATCCTCTCCTTATGGGAAACGTAATGTAGTCAGACACTAAAAATGAGTCGTCTTTTAATTTGAACTTGCCTAACATTTTATTACAATATCTGCCATGGAAGTCATTTTAAAGGTGATTTTAAAAATACGGCCAAACCAAAAATAGAGATCATTATGCAAAGGCTAGTACACGTTCAAGGAGGTCAAAAGCTCTTTAAAAGAATTAATCAAAAATTTTAGCTCTCTAGAGGAGTAAATAAATATATTTCTGTATGGAGTCTTGGCCAAGTAAAGGATGGCACTGGTGTGAACTTTAGCTCAGAGTCAAACAGTGAGTCATTATCCAGAATTCACAGTAAACTCAGATTTTTCTTCATATATTGTTGTTAAGCTATTGTACACCTAAACTTGTCTTAATAAGAAAAAATCAAGCAAACAACAAAAATAAAAGCAAACAAAACCATGGCATTACTCTTTTAAATAAAGCATTTATTTAATCTTAAAGGTGTTCATTTAACTTAACCACTATCGTCTTACTATACCCTTGACTTTAATTTCCTTGAGTATAGTTTGATCATTATGATGATTACTAAGTATCTTACAGGTATTATCAGTTTATGACATGACATATAAAATATCTTTAGCTTTGGGAGAAAACTTGTTGTAGAAAGATAAAGTTCATTTCAGATGATAAAGTGAGTAATACATCTACCAATGTAAGTGAATTGCTCATTAAGAAGATGTGTATGGTTATGTTCACAGTAATGTGAAAACCATTCTTACTGACAGAGTTTAGAAATTTACATAAAAATTTGAAAAAAAATGATCTTCTAGATCATTTTAAATGTAGATCCCTATGTTTCCAGGTTCCATGATATATGGCCAATAACCATTCAGCAATATTGCAACTCAGCAAGATATGTAATTAATCTGTTAAAATTATATGGTTTACAATATAGAAAATTATAGGGTTTACAATATTGAACAAGGAAAATATTAATGAGAGTTTTAGTTGGCAATGGGAGATTTCACATGGCTCTGATATATAATGATCACTTGATAAATTTCATGGACCAGATGAGTTGATTATTAATATATTAAATATTAAGCCAGGCATGGTAGTACATGCCTGTAATCCCAGTACTTGGGAGGCTGGGACAGGAGGATTGCAGGTTCAGGACAGCCTCAGCAACTTAGCGAGGCTCTCATCAACTTAGTGAGACCCTGTTTTCAAGTTAAAAACAAAATAGGTCTGGAGGTATAGCCTGGAGGTAGAATGCCCCTGGGTTCCATCCCCAGTACCAAACACACACATTAATTAAGTAGATTTTATTTAAGGGCTTCATGTAGGGATTTGTTTTCTTAAAAAATGTGCTATTACTGTTCCAACTAATTTTAATACTAACCCTAAACTCCAAATAATAAGTCCAAGAAAAGCATCCATTTTGGAGCACGATTTAACAAATTTCCCTAGGAAATCAATTTCGTAGAATATTGCTGGGCTGGCATTTTTTCTTCTTCTAGTACTCCTGAGAATGTTGCAGACAGGACAACTACATTTAGTGAATGGTTATGATAATAAGTTTAATTAAGATAAAGCAACATTAATTCAATGGTTTGGCCATGAATTTGACAGCATTCCTTTCTCCATGTTGCCAAAATCACAATCTCATGAGCATGTCTGTCAGCCAGTTTAGAAGAGCTGAACTGGGGAGTTTTTCTTCCAGGCTTCCTTGAGGGAGGCATACATACTTTTCTTTTGCTCATGCAGCTTCCCTGTTTACTCAAGACAATTGCTGTAAACATCTTTGGACCAGGAAAGTCCCAGAGTCACCATATCATCCACATACCTAAACGATGAACATTTTAAGATATTTTGCCACAGGATGGGGAACATCTCACTTCTGACCTGAAGTCTATATTTTTAAAATTGTACGTAAAGTATACAGAGAGTGTTTTGTTCACACACACACACACACACACACACACACACACACAGCTATTATAGTTGGGCAAATTAACATATCTGTCATCTCACAACTACACCTTTTGTATATGTGTGTGCAGCCATAACAACTAATATCTATGCTTTTACATCCCTGAACATACCTGATCTCATATGAAGTCTCCATTTTTATGCACCTACTCCTTGAGTTACTTCCTTAATGTTACTCATTCTAAACCTTGGGTAGAAAAGGTCATTCTACAGTGAGAGGAAGACTGTTCTCTAACCAAACATCAACCTCCTTTCTTAGGATACTTTCCATGATGTTGTTTGAAGGGAGGCCTTATAATTACTATTCACTCAAAACACATTTTCTGTTTGAACTGCTAAGAGGTCTTAGCAGATACAAATCCATCAACTGGATGTAGGATTGAGAGAGAAGTGTCAACCCAACATTTTACTAGTTTGCTGATTTGTGATGAATGGGAACCTATTCAAACTCTAGTCTATGTATGATTGGCACAAACATGAGCATCTTTGCCAATAGTGTGTATAAGAATTTATGAATATATATTCTAGATTTCAAAGAAAACATAATTAAGTTGAGACTAATTCTAATTTTGGAATGTCTACTATTAGATTATTTACAGATGGTCTTGCATTAGTCAGTCTTGCTGCGGTTACAAAAAAAGTCCCAAAGCATTATATTTCATGCTTATTTTAATATTGGTGGCTATGCAGTCTTGGAAAGTCAAGGGTCATATGTTTTCTCTCATATGTGGAAACTAGAATGAAAATAAGAAGCAAAAGGAACTTCAGTCAAATGAAGACAGGAATCAGTAGAATAGTGAGAGAGGCTTGGGGGAGGGAGGTGAAAATGAAGATTGAAGAAGGGAAGAATTCAAATAAGGTTACATCTATACGAGAAGGGCTCACTACCAATCTCACTACCATGTATAGAGATGAAGGAAGGGGGAGGGGGATGTAGGGAGGGAAATACTCCAAGTGATTTGTGTATATATATATGTACTACTTTGAATCTCACTATGATGTATAATTGCATTACACCAATGAAAGTATTAAAAATATTGGTGACTATGTTTCTGCCCCCACATGTATTTTTATTCCAGGACTCCAGCTAAAGGAGTATCCCAGGTTTGGAACATGGGGCTGGTTTTGTGGCAAAAGATAAAAAGCAAGAGACACAGGAACATCATGATACCTAATGAAACTTAGCATCTCAAGCTTTAGCATCACTTGGGAGCTTGTGGGAAATATAGCATTTAAGGCCCAACTGAGAACTATTGAATACAAATCTTCATTTTAACAGAATCTTCAAGTAATTTGTGAATGCAAGAAAGCCTTAGAAACACTGACATATATCACACTGTCTCATAATCTTTGGCCAAAGTACTTGACATGGCTAAAACTAACATGAGTCAGAAAAGGATAAAGAATAGACAGATGTTGCAAGTCACATAATAATAAGCAGGGATAAATAATTCTCCTTTGGGAAAGGAGTAAAAATAATAATGTGACCCACAATCCTGAAAGCTTCTGCTAATACCAAATGGGACTAATTATTTCTTGAAGCAGCCCTTTACAACTGTTGGACATATCCACTAGTCTAGTTTTGCCCATGGATTCTACTTTTGTCCTCGGCAGTGAAGAAAGCATCTTCTTCCTATTCCATATAATTTCTATTCAGTGAGTTAAACACACCACCTATGTTTTTCTATCCAAGTTAAACAGACTAAATCCTGTAGTATTTTCCTTGGGATGTCTAGCCTGCTGTTGTGGTATCCTTGCTTGTTAGTGAAGCTACTCAGGTTGGAGAAACTGGAATTGAGTATGTCCTTATGTATCCACCTCGTACAGAAAGTAATAGTGCGACTTAATCTTTCTTGACCAAGAAATAACCTTCTGAGCCAGGCGTGGTGGCCCATGCTTGTAATCCCAGTACTTGGGAGGCTGAGACTGGAGGATTCGGATTCGTGGCCAGCCTCAGCTACTTAGTGAGGCTCTCTGCAACTTAGTCAGACCCTATTTCAAAAATAAAGAATAAAAAATGGGGCTGAGGGTGTAGCTCAGAGGTAGAATGCCCCTGGGTTCAATCCCCAGTACCGAAAAAAAAAAGAAATAATTTTTCTGTAATCTAAAATTGCTTTTGGTTTATAGTAGTTGTTCTGTACTATCTTTCCTTCCCTCAATTATTAGTGCCTCTTGTTCTTGGGTGTGCATGGCCATTGGTTAGCATTACTAATTATTTTAATGGATTACAGTAACAGTAATTAAACCTATCTGACATGATACCAAGCACTATACAAAGTACCTAAAATATATTATCTCATATAAATCCTTCCACTAATCCTAAGGAATAGGTATTATTATCCCTGAAGCAACTGAGGCACAGAGAAGTTTATTGAAATTAGTTATTTAAATAACATTAAAAGACACACTTTATTTTTATTATTATTTCCTGAAGCAACTGAGGCACAGAGAAGTTTATTGAAATTAGTTATTTAAATAACATTAAAAGACACACTTTAGAATAGTAACACTATCTTTGTATGCCCTACTTTTTATACTAACTAGACAGTGACATTCGGTCACCCCATTGTAATATCTTAAACAACATGTTTATCACAGCTCAATTTATAATAGACAAACTATGGAACCAGCCTAGATGTCCATCAACAGATGAACGGATTACAAAATTATGGCATATGTGCATATATGCACAATGAAATGCTACTCAGCATAAAAAATAACACAATTACATCATTTTCAGGAAATAGATGGAACCTGAGAATATTGTGCTTAGCGAGATTAGCCAGTCACAGAAAGTCAAAGGCCATGTTTTCACTCATATGTGGAAGCTAGAGAGAAACTGGGAAATAAAGAAGACTGCAGGTAAATGAGGGGAGACACTAGTGGAATGGGGAGGGAGCCAATGAGGGGGAGAATGAGGGGGAAGAAGAAGGAGGAAGGGGAGATGTGATGGTGATAACTATTAAAATGATCTTTTGTTCACACAGGAAGTTACTTGTATCAACATAAAGATTATGGGGGTGGGGGACTGACGGGAAGCACATAAGGAATGCTGTGTGCGTGTATGCATTTGTCACTCTGAACCTCACTATGATGTATAATTTCAATGCACCCATTTATAAAAAAAGAAAGAAAGAAAACAAGAACCCACCGGCACCTGTCAAGAGGGGAACATCCTTTCTTTAGGTAATATGTACCTTTTCAAGGGCCGGTCATATTGCATTGTGAAGGGACTTCTGGTGACCACCCCTGGTCCAGATTTCAGAACTCTACAGTGACAACTTCTCTATAACAATGAACTATGTATCAAATGGATCTCTAACAGCCCCAAACCACTTTCTTTCAATTGTAGGGGACAGTTTCCATTCAAACAAAAGTTTCAGAGAGTTCATGTTGTTTTAAAAGGGGTGGAAAATGTAGTTGGGTTTAAAGTACTGAACTCTTTGTTAGTGTGTGGTTCAATCTCTCAAGCTTCAGGGTACCACTGGGTTCTTCCCCATCAGGCAGAGGTGAAGTGTGTAGGGTCTCAAGTGAGGCTGGCTGGCCCTGGACTCTCACTTCATCTTAACCCATGAAATGTGGGCAGATTCCTTAACCCAAGCCTTAGTCTGTTGCTCTCTAAAGTGGGAATCATGATTGAAACAACCTCATAAAATTGTTGAGTGAATTAAATAAAATAATATACATAAAGCATTTAGTGCAGGAGTGGCACATAGGAAGCACTCAATAAATATTAAAATCTATCATCACTATCAGCAATAATAAGTTAAGTGCATAAACTCCATTATGTTTGGAATAGTAGTTAAGAGTATGAGCTTCAGAGCCAGGTGCATGGTAACTCAGGGCATGACCCTAGGAGAACTCTGTCTTCCTGACCCTCAGCTTCCCCATCTGTAAAATGGGCGTAATAAGAGATAGTGGGAGACTGAGTCAGACAAAATACATAAAGCCTTGCTAAACTGGATGACTACTGTTATTGTTATTCTTATCATGAAGCTGTTGTTCCTGGAGCTACCTGTGAGGGACGGTTTTCTTTTTGAAATAAATGGAGGGTATTTCAGCAGATAGCACATACACAGCTGCAAGGTTCAAATGCTAAGTGCTTGGCATGATGCACATATGTGAGAATACCAATGCCAATCTCAATATCCTGTATGGAAGGGGTGAGTGGGGAGGAAGCCCTGGGAAGCCCACCAAGCGCTGTGTGCATGTATGTCACCACTGTGAAGTACATTATGATGTGAGATTGTAATGCACCAACAAAAGTATAAAAATGTGAAGTGCATGTTCTTCCTTTTACCTAGGTTACGCGTCCCTGGATGAAAGTGCTCATGTTAACACTACCACCCAAACAACTGTGCCATGCTCATCTCCATTTGCATGTTTGATTGCAGGGAGGTCAACCCGGTACATTGAATGAGTGGTCAGACATTCATTCATTTAACGCACACACATTGAAAACCTACTGTGTGCCAGGTCCTGTTTTAGGCTCCTAAGCTATCACAGCAAAGAAAGAGGTTTGATTTCTAAAGGTGAGGTTTGGGACATTTCATTCTGTGGCAACTTGGGGCTGAGAACACACTGGTGAAATATGAAAGTGGAAAGATAGAGGTGGGCAATTTGGGGTGCTGAGTTGGTGACTAGATCCTGTGGAAGACCCTTTTGCTACAGGGACCTATAGTACTGTTCTCACCAGTCATGAGCTGCTGCACCCTGTTCCCTTTAGCAGACTGGGTTTATGGTTCCGTGTCTCATTACTGCAATTCTACCTCTGGCCTTGACAGACGCCTTTGTCCTTCACCTCTGCCTATAGTGCTGGATGGACCTGTTACTATGACTCAGATGTTTGCTTAAATTGTGTCTCTCCTTTGACATTTGTCTGACATTTTCATGTGGGAAAGTGGAGAGAGATAGAGAAAGATAGAAAGATAGGTAGATAGATAGATAGATAGATGGATAGATAGATTTAGATTGATAATTATTATCATCGGGTGTGGTGGCTCACTATAATCCCAGTAGTTGGGAGACTGAAACAGGAGGATCACAGGTTCAAATCTAGCCTCAGCAACTTAGTGAGACCCTGTTTCCCGTTTCAAAATAAAATAATAATAATAATAACAACAACAACATAGGGCTGAAGAGCTAGAATGCTACTGGGTTCAATCCCCAATACCCCCTCTCCCAAAATGATTGATAATTACCAGAGATAATCTATAGAAGAAAAGTGAAGCAAAGGCTAAGGTAATCAATCCATTACTTATACTGTTTTGTTTATATACTAACCATCTGTACAACTTATGAAGATTAATCTATGTTTATAGTGCCAAATAAAGTTTGCAGTACTGCATGTAGGCCATTTATATTCTTTGGGTATTGTTTTGTAGAAGTGGTGGTGGATAGATAGATTACAAGGTACCGAGATCTTCATCCAAAAGCAGATATGTGAGCTACTGGCGAGTCAGGGATTAAAGTAAGCCTTCACTGCCTATTGCAGGTATAAGGAATCCAGGACCTGTGGGAAGCCTGCAAGAGATGCTCTATGTGACTCATGAAATTTGAGGGCAGATGTGCTCTACAACTATAGTTCTATCATCTTCTGATCATACAATTTCCTTTCCCTCATCTAACAGCACCTATTTCTCAAGTAATTTTTCATTCGTATCTTTGTATCCTGGGCACTGGGATTTGATATTCAATGATCTATTTAGTATTTTCTGGGAAAGTTTATAGTACTGAATAGAATCCCTGTTGGTCACTATTAGACATGTTTAATGACAGAAAGAAAGTGTGGCCTGATGTGGTGATGCACGCTTGTAATCCCAGTACTTGGGAGGCTGAGGCAGGAGGATCACAGGCTTGAGGACAGCTGCAGAAAGCAGTGAGACTCTCATCAACGTAGCAAGACCTTTTTTCCAAATAAAATTTTTTTTTTAAAGACTGGGGGTGTAGCTAGGGTGCAGAATGCTCTGGGTTCAATCCCTAGTGCCAAAAAAAAAAAAAAAAGCAAGTCTATTTCTAATTCTGACCTAGTCAGCCCTTGCACTTCCCTCTGAGACATTGCCGAAATGAATGAAGCTTAAAAGTGCTTTTCTTTATCTCCTAACCTATGTCTATTTCTTGTAAACCTGAATAACATTTCCGAAGGGGAAAAAATCCAGTGGTTTTAAAAAAAATCTGTCCTGCCTCAATTCAATATTTACTGATTGAAGACAGTAGCATTTCCAAATATACAATATATCCTCATCCAGCTAAAAGTCTGCCTGATCTATAATTTTGAAACTATTCTGTAGAACTCACAGAAATCCCACAGGAAGCAATCAAGCCAAAGGTTTTGTTTTGTTTTTTCGATACTTGGGATGGAACCCAGGGGCATTCTACCTCCAAGCTACACCCCAGCCCTATTTTTTATTCTATATTTTGAAACAGGGTCTCATTAAGTTGTGGAGGGCCTCACTAAGTAGCTGAGGCTGGCCGCAAACCTGTATCCTCCAGTCTCAGCTCCCAAGTACTAGGATTACAAGCATGCACCACCACGCCCAGCTAGCATTTTAATTTAAAACAAAAATGATAGAAAAGAGGTTGAGTGACTCTATGTTAAACATATATTACAACTACACCTATCATATTGCCAGTCATTAGATAGTTGTCATTACCATAACTACCAGCCCATTTAAAGTCATGTATAAAAAATTACAGAAGAAACTTGGGGTCTTGGTTTTGGGGTGTGTAGGGTGGATGCGACCTTGCACAGTATTGCGATTCTTCCCTATTATATAGTTGGCTTTGAGGAGTGAGGGCTGGGGATTTTCTGCCATGTCTGTAAAAACCTAATTGATTATTAGAGTTGGAGGACCACATTACCTAGTGAAGTTACTCATTTGGGACCTTGACTGGCCAAACTGACTATAAATGAAAATATTCAACTAATATTTGATTTTTTAAGTTTGTTTTATAACTAACATTTGTATATTATTTTGTTACTTTAGGGAAATAGTTATAGAACTTCTTTTTTAATATTAGAGGACAGAAATTTTAGGAGCAAGAATTTAAATGAAACTCCAAGTTATCAAGAAAGGACTGCTCAACCTGCAGTGTGGTCTCTCCTGCTTCTCCTGACACCCACTTGGGTACACAAAGAACCCCAGGGCTCTGTGGAGACCAGTTTGAAAGCCACCGTCCTAGGATTTAAATTCCTCACAGGCTGCATAGACCAGTGGTTGAGGGTACAAGCTCTGAAACTAGCTGGATTTAAGTTCTAATCTCAGCTCTGGAATTTATTGGTCTTGTGAACTTGGGAGAGTCATCCCATGTCCCATATTTCATTTTCTTTAATACCAAAATGAAGATGATAATATCAGTGTCATAGGTTAAGAACTAAATGAGACTTTTCAGGATTTCTTGTACCATGGAAGCGTTTGGTGCAACTGAACAATAGCATTCATAGGATTATGAAGAGAAGCAGTCATATTGGAATACAGCTATCAAAATATTAAACATCATTGGACACAGTAATACACGTGATTATTTAAACATTAAACAAGAAGATCTGGTGATGAGTCTAACAACTCAAAATTCCAAGGTAGTGATGAGCATAAATAAAATTTTAAGGTAGCTATTGTAAGTATAATGAGTGACAAAAAGAATATGTGACTTCTACAGAAAGAAATGCTAAATATATTGAAAGAAATTCTGGGCTTGGGGTGTAGCTCAGTGGAAGAGTTCTTTCCCAGCATGTGTGAAGCCTGGGGCTTGATCCAAGCACTGAAAAAAAAGTTACGTTTCAGTTAAAGTTTAGTAAAAATAAAGATACAAAACTTCCCATTCAAATTTCTGGGTCATTGACTTTTCCTGGACTCTGAATTAAGATCCCTTATACCAGACATGTTAACACAATATTTTAAAGACTAGAGGCTTAAGGCATATTTGTTGTTTTAATTATTAGCATCATCGTTACCATTATTTTTGTTTTAGAAGGCAGAAATATATATGTTTGGAGTTACTGATTTTGGCAATAATGCTTTAAAGTTCTTAGGAGGCATTACGATATGGAATGAAATATTTTTTTCTAAGCTATTCATTTAGGTGAACATATACAAGTATTATCTTTCAAAGCTTCAGTAAAAACTAATGGATCTGAGCCGGGCATGGTGGCGCATGCTTGTAATCCCAGCATTTGGGAGGCTGAGACTGGAGAATCCGGGTTCTCAGCCTGCGTCAGCTACCTAGTGAGGCACTCCGCAACTTAGTGAGACCCTGTTTCAAAATAAAGAATAAAAAAGGGCTGAGGATATAGCTCAGAGGTAGAATGCCCCTGAGTTCCATCCCCAGTACCGCAAAAAACAAACAAACAAACAAAAACTAATGGCTCTGAACTAGCGATAGTTGATGATATTTTATGAATAATCAATGTAATACATTATATTATTTTAATATCTGTTCCGAAATGTATAGGCTGACTTAGACACAGGTCCCAAGTGTAGTAGGTCTCAATAAGTATTTGTTAACCAGGCTTAGTGTTGAGTTTTAGTGTACATATAAGCTAATTTATATGGATCTGGAATTTTACATCTTTGCAAGCTTTACTAAATAATCTTAATGTGAAAGCAATAAAAAAAATTCACACGAAGCACAGAGAAATTAGGGACATTGTGTTAGTCTGATTTCCATCACTATAAAAAAAATCCAAGATATACAGAGAAAAGATTTTGTTTGGCTCAGCGTTTTGGAGGTTCCCAGTCAATGATCCATTACTTTGGACCTGTGGCAAAGCAGGACATCATGGGTGGGAGTGTGTGGTGGAACAAGGGAGAATTGTAGATTATCAATGTTTAGATATTCATTTTTTCTAGTAAGTGTATTTAACGCTATAAACTTCACTCTTTGTACTACTCTTACTGTACTTCATTTTTTAATTTTTATTTTCATTGCCATTAGTTAGTATTTAAAATTCTTTTGCACATGTTTGTGTTTGTTTGTTTGTTTTTGGTGTTGGTTTCTTGGTATTGGGGATTGAACCCAGATGCATTCTATCTCCAAGCTACACCCTCAGCCTTTTTAAAATTTTTTATGAAACAGGTTCTTGTCAAGCCACTGAGGGTCTCACTAAGTTGCTTAGGCTGACCTAGAACCTGTGATCCTCCTATTTCAGCCTCCCAAGTACTGAGATTACAGACATGAACTACCACATCCAGTGCCCATGTGTTATATAATCTTCCAATATTTGAGGTTTTCCCAGATTCTTTCTATTATTGATTTCTAGCTTAATTCTATTGAAGTCTCTAAACATACTTACTGTAAAATAAATAAATAAATAAATAAATAAATAAATAAATAAATAAATAAGTAATGGTAAGGCATGTTTAGGGCCCAGAATACTGTATTTGTCAGGTCATGTTCCACGTTGGCTTGAGAAGAACATATACTCTGCAGCAGCTAGATGGAGTATTATCTAAATGACAATTAGATCAATTTATTGAACAGTTATATTTTTACTGATATTTACCTGCTGGATCTGCCAATTACTGAAAGAGACCTGTTGAAGTCTCCAATTGCAAAAGTGAGTTTGACTATTTTTCCTTGCAATTGTATAGATTTTTTGCATGTGTTTTGACACTGTTGTTAGGTGCATATACTTTTGATATTATTTTGTCTTCTTGGAAAATTACCTCCCTCTTCCTGATAATTTTCCTTGTTCTGATATTTACTTAGTCTAAAATCAACATGACTATTTTAGCTTTCTTTTGACTAATGTTAGCATGACTTACCTGTCTCTATCACTTTCCTTTCAACCTGTTTCTTCATATTTAAAGTGAGTTTCTTGTAGACAGCATATTGTAGGGGCTTTTCTTAAATCGAGGCTAATATTCTCTGTCTTCTTGTCATTGGTGTATTTAGACTATTCACATCACATTTCAATTGATTATTGATAATGTCAGATTAATATAATTTAATTGATTTTTATTTATTATACTTTTTCTCTTAAAAAACTTTTCCTTATTTTTAGCTGGGTGTGGTGGCACACGCTTGTAATCCCAGCATTTGGGAGGCTGAGACTGGAGGATCCGGGTTCATGGCCAGCTTCAGCTGAGTAGTGAGACTCTCTGCAACTTAGTGAGACCCTGTTTCAAAATAAAGGATAAAAAATAGGGCTGGGGTTGTAGCTCAGAGGTAGAATGCCCCCAGATTCCATCCCCAGTACCGCAAAAAAACCCCCAAAATAACAACAACAAAAACTTTTCCCTTTCTTCTTTGGTTTGAGTTGAGCATTTTTTATGATTACATTTTACTTCCACTTTTATTAGGTCAATATTTCTTTCTTTCTTTTTTTTTTTTTTAATTTTGCGGTACTGGGGATTGGACTCAGGGACATTCTACCTCCAAGCTATATCCCCAGCCCTGTTTTTTATTCTTTATTTTGAAACAGGATCTCACTAAGTTGCAGAGTGCCTCACTAGGTAGCTGAGGCTGGCCGCGAACCTGGATCCTCCGGTCTCAGCCTCCCAAATGCTAGGATTACAAGTGTGTGCCAC
The DNA here is from genome assembly GCA_004027655.1 of Graphiurus murinus. NCBI lineage: Eukaryota > Metazoa > Chordata > Mammalia > Rodentia > Gliridae > Graphiurus > Graphiurus murinus. The sequence goes on along the minus strand of PVLC010018940.1, from coordinate 6,318 downwards.
CACGCTGGGCTCAGATCAATATTTCTTTTTATAAATTTTTTAGCTCAGTGTGGTGGCACACGCTTGTTATTACAGTACTTGTGAGGCTGAGGCCTCACAAATTTGTGGCCAGCCTCAGCTACTTAGTGAGGCCCTCAGCAACTTAGTGAGACCCGGTTTCAAAAATAAAGAACAAAAAATATGACTGTGTAGCTCGTAGCTTGGGGGAGGAATGCCCCTGCCTTCCAAGCCCAGTACTGCAAAAAAAAAAAAAAAAAAAAAAAAAAAAAATTTAGTGGTCGCCTTAGAGTTTGCAGTATACTTTCACAACTTATCTAGGTTCATTTTCAAATAAAACTATATCATATATCAGTACAAATACTTTACTACAGGATATTCCTGATTTCTCCTTCCCATCCCTTATAGCATCACTGTTTCCCAATATACTATAATCACCAATACATTTTATTATTAATTTCAACAGTTACCTATTAAATCAGTAATAACAAAAAAATTCTAAAAGCCTAAAAGATTTTTACCTTCTCTGATGTTATTATTTTCTTTTCCCTGAAAAACTTCCTTCCTTTGCTTTGTTTAATCACTGATGAACCTATCAATGACATGCTTCATTTCTGCTACAGTATTTTGATTTTTTAATAGTACCATTTGATTCATTCTTAAAGTTAACTTCTCTCTGCTATGCCAGTATCTGTTCTTGCATGTTGTATACTATTTCTAGCGGAGCATTTAACATATTTATTGTAATGATTTTTACTTACTGATAATTTCCAAATCTGTGTTATATCTGAGTCTGGTTCAAATGCTCTCTCTTCTGAATGTGTGTGTGTGTGTGTGTGTGTGTGTGTGTGTGTGTGTGTGTGTGTGTGTGTTTTCTTTTCTTTTAGCTTTCCTTTGTCACCCAATTTCTTTCAAGATTTTCTTTTTGACTTTTCTGCAGTTTGAATGTAATGTCCAGGTATCTGTATTTTCAATACTGCTTGGTATTATCTGGGATACTTGGATCTGTAGTTTGTTTACTATATCCTTTTAGCATGTTTTATCATATTTTGTTGTTGAAAGATTAAGTATATAAGCTTTCACTGCAAGGTTTTATGTTTATCTGGTTAGGAGTTTGGCTATATTTAAAGAGTGCTATAGCTATATAGCTTTCAGAAGCCTCAGTTTCTTCTAGTGTTCTTGTTTTGTCCCCTCTTTTGTCTGGTTTTCCTAAGAATTCACCTTAAGTAGAGTATTTCTTTCATTCATTTATTTATTCATTCATTTATTTATTTTGTTACTGAAGATTGAATCCAGAGGTATTCTACCTGTAAGATACAGCCCCAGCCCTCTTTTGAACTTTGTATTTTGTTTCAAAATAGGGTCTCTCTAAGTTGCTGAGGGTCTCCCTAAGTTGCTGAGGCTGTATTGGAACCTGCAAGTCTCAGCCTCACAAGTACGAGGATTACAGGAGTGGTCCACCATGCCTAGTTTCATTAGAGTATTTCTTGTAGCCCTTCAGCTGTAGTTCTGAATCCATTACACTAAATCCAGGGTGGTAAGGTGGAGGGAGGAGAAAGGTTCTACAATGCTGTGACCAAATCTGTCTTTCCATAGTCCCATATTCTTAGACTGTGACCTTTGTATTTCTTAGGCTTTTCCTCTCTTTTGTTGAGACAGGAAATGTAGAGGAGGCTGGAGTTGGATAATTGCCCTTCCCTTGAATGGGATAAGAATTTCTTAAAGTCATCTCCTTTATAGAGTAGCACTTCGGTATGGAGAAAGTTCTGAACATATTTCAAAATGATTATTTTTCTTCTTACTCTGCCAGAAACATGAAGGGATTTTTCTTGAGAACCTGATGTGGTTCCTAGAAACAAAACTCATGATAATTTCGACCCCTGTCCTGAGACTACACTCCAAGGAGTCTCATGCCTAACCTAGTCCTCATTGGGTCTCTAGCAATTCATCTAAATACCATGTAAGTGTTTCACAGCCTTGGCTCCAGCAGCTCCTGCCCTAGTAAGCTGATCTCACCTGCGATTCTCCAGGCTCACTCGCCTGCAGATTTCAGGGTGGTGCTTTACCCCATGACCTCAGTTCTCTGATAAGTCCAAGAAATTTATTTATTTTCAGTTTGTTAAGCTTTTTTTCTTGTTGTGAGGGCAGGGGAACTACTTCCCATCAAGTTCCTTACATGTGGTAATGAAAAGTGGAAGTTAAACATCTTTTTTCATAAATAAAATATGTAAAACTTTGACATTTCTTCCACATTATGACTAATATGAATTTTCAGTTTCTTAGTCAAGAAGATTTTAATATAAGTACAACTTAGTATACTTAAAATTGAAGTAGCTAAATCTTAATTATCCTAAGGCCGATTTTACTTATAAATCCTCTGTAGCTATGCCTTCTCACATTTCCCCCCAAATATCTCTGATTTGAAGCAATTTTACTGAGCCAAAGAAGATTTCTTAAAGTGGCTGAGAGTGGGGAGAAAAGAGGAAGGAAAAAAAATCTAAAAATGTCCCTTTTTCCCATTAGAAGCACCTTTAGATAAGATATGAGGAAAGAGGCTACAGTTAACAGAGAAAATGAAATGTTAGGTTCGTGGAAATGAGTTACCTAAGCTATCAAAGACCTCCATTATTATGCCTAATTGAGTAGGCTACATAGAAAATGAGAATGGGGAGAGTATGGTGGATGTTATTAAGAAAAGGACCCTGCAAAGTGTGAGATCCATTCTCTTCACCTTGTGAAAAGTTCTCTTCATTCAGAGCAGCGTGCAGAATTTTCAAAGCCTTTATGTCATATTCATCATCAGAGGGGACTTGTCCTATTCAAGATTTGACAGTCCTCTAAAGGCCCACTTCTGTGACAATTTTCTTCTACTGAAGAAAGAAGGGTTATGCATTAGTATCTGGAATGTCAACTGTCAGTTCCTATGAGTTATATCATTAGATTCTTTAAAAAAAAAAAAAAAGCTTACAAATTACCAGTGCTTGGAGCTTACTTTGTTTGTTGCGGTACTGGGAATTGAACTCAGGGGCGTTCTACCTCCGAGCTATACCCCCACCCCTATTTTTTATTCTTTATTTTGAAACCGGGTCTCGCTAAGTTGTGGAGTGCCTCACTAGGTAGCTGAGGCTGGCCGTGAACCTGGATCCTCCGGTCTCAGTCTCCCGAATGCTGGGATTAGAAGCGCGCACCACCACACCTGGCGAGCTTACTTTCTTTCTGAAAAATATATTATAGAATAATGTGGAAAGCCACTAAACTGACAAGAAAGAATTCAGAACAATATTTTCCCCCTAAAAATGTCCATATGTTAGTTATCTATTGTTGCTTTTTTTGGGGGGGGGTGTACTGGGGATAGAACCTAGGGGCCTTCTACTTCTGTGCTACACCCACCCCCAGCCCTATTTTATGTTTTATTTAGAAATAGGGTCTCACTAAGTTGCAGAGAGCCTCACTAATTTGCTGAGGCTGGCTTTGAACCTGTGATCCTCCTGTCTCAGCCTCCCAAGTCCTAGGATCACAAGCATGCACCACCATACGGGCCATTGCTTCTTTAAAAAAAAAAAAAATCAGCACTTAGTGGTTTCAAATGACAAAGTCTTTTATGATCCCTCATGGCTTCTGTAAGTCGGGGATTTGAGAAGGGCCTATCAGCCAGGCACTTCTTTCTGAGTGGTGCAGCTGCAGCCATGTGTCAGCAGGGGCTGCAGTAGTCTCAAAGTTTGCCCAGGCTGGAGGATCTGCTGCACATGGCTGGCAATTTGATGGTGGTGTTTGCTCAGGGACCTCAGCTCCTTCCACCTGGGTCTTGCCATTGGGTTTCTTGAGTGTCCTCCTGGTATAGTGGCTGGCTTCTGCTTGATAAAACAACTCAAGAATCTGTAAGAGCCCAGGCCATAGCTGCAGTATCCTCTGTAACTCAGCCTTGACTTTTACTGTCACTCCTACTACATTACTTTGGCCAATGGTACCAAGCCTGGTTCAGTGTGCAAGTGCTCTCAATTCACAATTGCCAAACTGTGGAACTAGCCAAGATGTCCATCAACAGATGAATGGATTACAAATCTATGGGATATGTACACAATGGAATTTTACTCAGCCATAAAAAAGAACAAAATCATGTTATTTGCAGGGAAATAGATGGAACTGGAAAACATTATGCTAAGTGAGATTAGTCAGTCACAAAAAGTAAAAAATTATATGCTTTCCCTATTATTATACTCCTCCTTAGAACACTCTCTCATATATATATAATATATATGAGAGAGTGTATTATACTCCTCCTTAGAACACTCTCTCATATATATATATATGAGAGAGTGTTCTAAGGAGGAGTATAATCAACAGGAGGCATGGATCTTCAGGACCAACTTGGAGGCTAACTTTTGCTCAAACATCCATTTCTTATTTTTAGAGATGTACAATAATTTATATTGGTTTTAACTTCCTTATTCATAAAGTGAAAGACCATGTGTTTCACTTAAATATGGAAGCTGGACAAAATAAAGGAAAGAAAAGGGAACTCATGAAAATGAGAACTGAGACCAATAGACTAGTGAAAGGGGGTTGGAGAGAGAGTAAAGAAGAGGTACAGGGAATGAAACAGACCACATAAAGTCATGTGCATATTGAATGTATCTCTATGAATCTCATTATCATGTTCTTATAATGAATGCATCAATAGAAATTATTTTAAAAGTTTACTTTTCCCCCAGAATAGCTCCTTAGAAGTAAGCCTTCTCAATTGTTCACTGTTTCTTATAGTTCCAAAATTATTCCTTCTTCATACAGTTTCAATAGCTTATTGGTTAAATTTATTTTCCTCTCTTCATTATTCTTAAAAATGTAAGTAACAGCCAGGTTGTGGAGCATGCCTCTAATCCCAGTATTTGAGAGGCTGAGATGGAAGGATCATAGGTTCAAGGCCAGCCTCAGCAACTCAGCAAGACCCTGTTTTAAAATTTTAAAAAAGGGTTGAATTTCCAGTACAAAAAAAACCTCACAAAATATTTCTTTGTAATGGCAATGTGAAAAGTTGGTCCAAGTCATCTAATGAAATCCAGTTGTGTATCTGTAAGAAAACAGGCTATAGCAGTATTTGCTCCAGGGTATTCTGTGAGCAATAATTTTCAAGGTCAAATATAGTTGTGATAGTCTGGGTTTCACAAAATTAAACATGCTCTGTTTTGTGTTTTTAGTTGTATACTTTCACAGAATTAGTCTTTCAAATGTTATATGTATTGCAGATCCCCAGGAGGGGGGTAAATAGACAGCATTTCCCAAAGTTATTGGATCACGTAATGCTGTGCCTTCAGGACATTTTACATTGGTGATTCGTGAAACATATTTTTGGAAGTGCTAAATATTTTATCTTACCCACATCTTCTCTCTGTGCAAACTTAGTTTTTCCAGTGGTGTGTAGATCTGAATGCTTCTCCATGACTCCCTGCAGTTTACTTCAGGTTATGACAGCCAGTATATCCTTTTGAAATGCAAATCTGATCCTATCATTGGCAGCATGCAACACAAATAATCTTTCAGCTTTTCTCAGGATAAAGATCAGCCCCGGTGATGAGCCCTTGCATGGTCTGGCCCCCTCATGTTCTCCACCCTTACCTGGCACCACTTCCCCTCCCTCTGCGCTTAGCAACACTGGCCTCTCAGGGGGTCTTAGTTACCAGGCTCCTCCCACTGTCAGATTTGTTGTTCTGCTACATTTTCTGCCTAGACCCTCTTACCTTCCCTCTGCATCTGATTAATTCCAACTCACCCTTCAGATCCAGGTTCAAGTGTTCCTTAAAGTTTCCCTCACTTAAAGCCCCCACTTACAAGTATAAATGCACTTAGAAGCGTTTATGATATTTGCAATGATATATTCATTTCTGTTATTATTTGATTGCAATCAGTTTATTTAACTAAACTATAGGCTACAGGAGGGCAAAGACTGTTGCTGTTTTTGAACATCATGTTAGATGTTCCATAAATACCTTGCAAGTAAATACAAACAACCTTGGGCTTTCCCCTGTCCTTGCTGTCAGCATCCCCATGCTGACTCAAGCCGTTGTCATTGCCTCCTTAAGTGGTAGATTTCCTTCATTTGATTTTATCTACTTATTTAGTTCTTATTGAACTTTATAGCCAGATGCTTCTCAAGCTATTATATCCCATGTTATCCTTTTGCTGAAAGGTTTGAAATGGTGTTCTACTATTCAGAGTAAGATTTACAAACAGAAATGCTTTGAGGTAAGGTAAAAGTGAGAACATTTGCTGTTGTTAAAGTGAATAGACCACTGGTTTGTGGCCCTGCTTTATAATATATCTAAA
>PVLC010018939.1:11141-31452 GCA_004027655.1 Graphiurus murinus | reverse complement strand
GATTCTGTTTATGTGGTGAATTACATGGATTGTTTTTCGAATGTTGAACCAGCCTTGCATCCCTGGGATGAACCCGACTTGGTCATGGTGTATAATTTTCTTGATGTGGTTTTGAATGCACATTGCTAGTATCTTGTTTAGCAGTTTTGCATCTAAGTTCATCAATGATATAGGCCTATAGTTTTCTTTTCTTGAGCTGCCTTTATTTGTCTTTGGTATTAATGTGATGTTGGCTTCATAGAATGTGTTTGGGAGGGTCCCGTTTCTTTCTATTTCCTGGAATATCTTGAGGAGTATTGGGATTAGCTTATCTATAAATGTTTTATAAAATTCACTTGGAAAACCGTCTGGCCTTGGGCTTTTATTTGATGGTAAACCATGCCCAGCTAAATTTCAACTTCTAATCCTTTTTCTATGCCTATTATTCTTAGGTTAGCTCTTTTAAAATTGACCCAGATCTCTTCCATATCCAATTCATACTGTCATATTTTTTTCTAATTTATGTACTATAGATTCATTTTTGGTATGGTCATCCTCTAAGAGTGATATTCTATTTTCCATGTGATCTAATCTGCTGTTCATAGTTTGTATTGATGCCTTCATTTCGATTATTTCATCTTTCACTTCCTTCGATGCTTCTCTTTGGTTCCTTTTCAGGTCATCGAATTCTTTGTTTATTTGTTCCTTCATTTCTTTAAAGCTCTGCCTGCATTCTTTCTGAAAATCCTGTATTGCTTCTAGTATTAAAGATCTGAATTGTTCTTCTGATAATCTCTGCCATTCTGAGTTGGTGAGATCTGTTATTAAGGGGTTGTGGTAGCTCATTGTTTCTTTGTTATTTTTCCTTCCCATGGTTCCCCTGTTCTTCAATTTATATCTTTGCTGTTCTTGCAAGTTTTCTCATCCAATCTCTGCAATGGGGGATTAGAGGTGTCTGGTGGTATGTATAAGGACAGGTTGTGTTCAGAGATAAAGTTTGGGTGAGAGGTCACAGTAATGAATGCAGGAATGGGGTAAAGAAGAGGGTATGTTCCAGAGGAATAAGAGTTTGTATGTGCTGAGGTGATATATTGTAAAAATTAGAGATTGTAGACGTGTCGGGTGATTCTGGTAGTCAATATAGAGTTTCGAGTGTGGAAGTATGAGGTGGCCTTGATATGAGACAGGAAAAAGAGGAAAAGAAAAGAGAGGAGGTAAAGTGTTGGAGAGAGGAATATAGAGGGGAGGGAGGAAGCTTGTAAAAGGAATGAGGAGGGGATTCAACAAGCTAAGCAAGAAATAACAAAGCAACCAATCATCCAAATAAACATAAATAAATCAAGGCAATACAAAGTGAAAACAGAGTAAAAACAGGTAAAACTTAACACCAAAAAAGAAGAAAAAACCCCAAATCTAAAAATAGCAACCAGACACTAACACAGACACTCTGCTAGTTCATAAGTCCCAAGCTTAAATTTTCTAGTGTGTCTCTGGCATTTTTATTTGCTCTGTCAGGGCAGGCAGGGGGTTTCGTTGGTTTTTCTCCTGCTGGGCACTCCACAGGGCCTGACTGCATCTCTGTCTCTGCTTTTGCTAATGGCAGGAGTGCGGTCTAAATGCTGGGCCTTTCCAGCTGCCCTTTGTGCACTGAGTTCTTCCACACCTCTGCTCCTGTCTAGGCTCTACAAGGGCGGGTGTCTGAGTCTATCCATTGTATTGTGAACCCGACACCCCGGGAACACAGCCCAACTTACGGATCCCTGCTGCTCGGCCTATTCCACTTCTGGTCGCTGGGGGTGCAATAGGTCACTGACGGTCTGGATAACTGGCAGGAAGTTGGGTGGGAGGGGCTGATGTCAGTATGGCGGCTGCAGTTTTGTGGCACACGCCAGTTCCCCTATTCCTCCTGGGCTCTGCTTAGCCTCTCCCCATTTCATGCTCACGTTCCAAGCACTCTGCTTCTCTTCCTTCCATCAAGAAGCTGCATTCGCGGCCGTCCTGTTTCAGGTTCTGCTGTGCAGTCAGTCACTGTTCCATCACTGGAGTGGAGCGCAGGGGCATTTCCAAAGGATCTTACGCTGATCGTCCCATGTGTTCTGGGGATCCTCTCCTGGGTAGGGTGTGGATTCTCAGGGATGCCCAGGCCTGGTCTGTTAGCTTTGTCCACCATGGAGTTTGCAGTCCTCAGGGTCTGGTTGGTCCCCACAGCTCCAGATCCTTTCTCCCCAGCCTGGTTCTTCAGCACGGCACTGGTGCCGATCCGCCGCGGTGCGGAGCGCATGCGGATCTGCATTGCAGTGGAGTTCCTTGCTCTCCCTACTCTGCTTTCTGGATTTTCCTTAGTTGTGGTTCAAATTTCGCTTTTTGTTGTTGTTGTTTTTCTTCTGTTAAGAAGCTCTTTTTATGGTAAATTTAGTTCAAAATCACAGCATCTGGGGAAAGTTGTTTCCCTCAGTCGCCATCTTGGATTCCTCATAACTGCTGTTTATTATAAGGAATAATTATATTATGAGGATCACTACCAAACAATTCTTTACTTCTAGTTCTGCCTTTTTTGTATTATCATAGTGATTAAAGTGGGATAAGAGATATTAATTATTGCCGGGCATGGCGGCGCACGCTTGTAATCCCAGCATTTGGGAAGCTGAGACTGGAGGATCAGGGTTCGTGGCCAGCTTCAGCTGTTTAGTGAAGCCCTCCGCAACTTAGTGAGACCCTGTTTCAAAATAAAGAATAAAAGCCGGGTGTGGTGGCACATGCTTGTTATCCCAGCATTCAGCAGGGCGAGACCAGAGGATCCAGGTTCGAGGCCAGCCTCAGCTACCTAGTGAGGCACTCCACAACTTAGTGAGGCTCGGATTCAAAATAAATAATAAAAAAGTAGGGCTGGGGGTATAGCCGGAGGTAGAATGCCCCTGAGTTCAATCCCCAGTACCTCAAAAAATAAATAAATAAATAAATAAATAAATAAATAAATAAATAAATAAATAAATAAATAAATAAATAGGGCTGGGGCTATATTTCAGAGGTAGAATGCCCCCAGGTTCCATCCCTAGTACCGCAAAAAAAAAAAAAAAAAAAAATAGCGATATTAATTCTTTTTGGAGTGGAGGATACATGTATACACTCTAAAGGTGTGTTTTGCCATAGGCATCCAGAAGGAGTATAAGAAGTTTTTAGAACAATTATATCCCACTTTAAATTATAATCTATTCTGGTAACCCAATGTTCATTAATAGTTTCCTCTACCTCTTTTAAAGCTTGAATAGCTTTGTCTGTTAATTGGCAAGGAGAAGAAGAATCAGAGTCTCCTTTTAAAATATCAAAGAGAGGTTTTAATTGATGAGTGGATACTTTTAAGATTGATCTAATCCAGTTAATATCTCCTAATAACTTTTGAAAATCATTTAAAGTGTTAAGCTGGTCATGCCTGATTTGAATCTTTTGATTAGTAACAGTGGGAGATTTTATAATCCTTCCCAGATAATTAATTGGTGGCTCTGTTTGAAGTTTTTTCAGGAGGTATTATAAGACACTATTGATTGAGATTCTTTATTGATGATTGTAAGCATCGATTAAGAATATTGGTATCACTATTGGCCAAAAGAATATCATCCATGTAGTGAATCATATAAACCTGGGGAAATTTATTTCTAGTATTTATAAGAGCCATATCAACATATTTTTCATATAAGGTAGGACTGTTTTTCATACCCGGAGACAACACCTTCCATTGACATCTTTAATAAGGTCTTTGAAAATTTGGTGAGGGGAGAGTAAAAGCAAATCATTCTTTCTGTCCTGTGGAGGCAGGGGGATAGTAAAAAAAAAAAACAGTCTTGTAAATCAATAACAATAATTTGAGAGTTTTTATCTATAGCAACAGGGTAAGGTAATCCAGGTTGTAAGGCCCCCATGGTTTCTATGGTTTTATTAATAGCTCTGAGGTCTTGCAATAGTCTCCATTTACCAGACTTCTTTTATTAACAAATACTGGGGTACTCCATGGGCTAATTGAAGGTTCTATATGGCCTTTTTGTAATTGTTCTTGAACTAATTGCTCTTCTGCAGACCTCTTTTCATTAGTGAGGGGCCACTGCTCTACCCATACAGGGTCATCTGATTTCCATACTATAGGGTCTACATAAACTACAGTGGCCCCTGCAAAAAAGGAGGTAAGGAATCTACGTCATTATCAGATATTAAAACAGTCATATTTGTAAGAATGTCTCTTCCCCATAAAGTAAAAGGGAGAGAAGGAAATACATATGGTTGAAATGTTCCCTGCTTTTTCCCTGTCTTCCAATGTAATATAAAGGCACTTTTTGCAATTTTTGAGCCATGCCTATTCCCCTTAAAGTTGAAGCGGTTTGTTGAGTAATCCAATCAGAGGGCCAATCCTTTCCTGCGATACAGGAGACATCTGTTCCAGTTTCTAACCATCCTGTTATCTTTTTTCCTTCTACTAATATAGTCCTTATGGGCCTATTTCCATCTACCTTTTGTGCTCAAGCCATGATATCACTGAAACCAAACCCTTTTGCTTTTCTTTCTTTTTTCATACTTTTATCTGCTGTCTATACTAAAGGAATTAATAACAACTGAGCTATTCTCTGTCCTTTCCATATTTGTATAGTTTTATTTGGAGGGAGTAACACGATTTTTATTTCTCCAATAAAATCTGAATCAATAACTCTGGGGGCAATTTGTAGTCCCTGCAGTGTTACAGAACTTCTTCCTAATATTAATCCCATAGTTCCATTAGGTAAAGGTCCAAATATTCCTGTACTTAGTAATGTAGTTTCCATATCATGGGTAGGATCTAAAATGTCTATAAAAATTTTCCATAAGGTAAAAACTTCTGCAGGTACCCTTTTAGGTCTGTGTAAATAATGATAAGTTTTTATATCCTTTCTTAATTTTATCCAAGTTTCAAAGCTTTTAAGCTTTTAAGCTTGGTTCCTTAGGGAACCGAGGAGCTATCTCTTGCTATCTCTTGCTATCTCTCAAGCTATCTCTTGAAAAAATTGCTTTAACTGTTTGCGAGAAACAGATACCCTCTTTTGTTTATCATATGGTGAGCTATGTGTATAAAAAGTTTTGTTTCTTTGCTTTTAGCAAAGCCCATCTTTAGTGCTCTTTTTTTTACTTTTAGAATGTTCTATCTTTAGTTGTTTGCTTTTACAATGACCCATCTCTAATTCTTAATGTCACCGCCCTTCTTTACCTATTCTATTTCTAACAGGGGTCTGCACCCTTGAGCGGTCTAACTATCTCAATCCCAATACAAAAATGGGTGGGGGGGAACTTACCTAATCGAGCCTGACATTGGAAGCCGGATGCCTCGGTCCAGCCCTCTTGGTAATAGGGACAGGGGTCCCTCAATTGGTGTGGAATGAGACGAGGTCACAAGAATACTCTCACAACCATGCAGTGAAGAAGCAAATCTGTTTTATTCTCTTTTTGTGTGTGTGTGTGTGCAGTACTGGGGATTGAACTCAGGGGCATTCTACCTCCGAGCTATACCCCCAGCCCTATTTTTTTATTCTTTATTTTGAAACCAGGTCTCACTAAGTTGCAGTGGGCCTCACTAGGTAGCTGAGGCTGTCCACGAACCCGGATCCTCCGGTCTCAGCCTCCCGAATGCTGGGATTACAAGCGTGCGCCACCACACCCGGCCTGTTTTATTCTCTAGCTTAAGATACAGGCAAGCCTTTTGCCACTGCTGCTGCTGCTCTTTTACTGAAAATCTTAGCTTGATACTTATGGACAGAAATACAATACAGTTTCCTTGTCCTAAATATTTTAGAAGACAAGGACACAGTTTACCAGACCAAGAAGCTTCTCTCTTGAGAACAAATTCTGACAGAACATCATGCTGCTGTAGAGAAAGCTTGCTTTCTTCTTGTACTTCTTGGTCTGCCAAGTGTCAGCAACATAATATCCACCTCATTTGTTCCCAGATAGAACCTGCACTCTAGGCTGGATCTGTTTCTCCACAGGCTTGTTTTTCTAAAGGTTAATCATAACCAATTAAGTTTACAACACATATATAAAAATTCTTTGCCATGGCACCAGCAAGCACCAGGTCCTCATATGTGAGTTGGCAAAATGGGGGATGCAGGGCTAGGGCGAATGGACCTGCCCTGTCCATCCTCATGGTCAACCAAGAGTGGACTCAGTGCTCAGGTGGGCAGAGATGTGGAGGCTCCAGGTCCAGGTCACAAGTCCTGTCACAGCCCCCATTTTCCTGGGGCTATCAGAGGTGAGAACACTATTCCTTCTGGAAGGCGGGAGGAAACCTTGAGGTGCCTCCTCAGAACGAAAGCCAGCCATGCAGCGCCATGCAGCAGTCTTCAATGGTGACACCAGTGGGAGACCAGCCCCCAGCCCCCAGGACTCGGACCCCCGCCTCTGCTCTATGTGGACCACTTTCAGCATATACTGGAGGGAGGCTACCAGGCCCTGGACAAGGCTCTAGGCCCAGTTCAGAGTTGCCTCCAGGGTCCACTAGCTTGAGCACAGAGCAGCAGATTCTTCCTGGCTGTAACCTGGTGCTCCCAGCACTTCCAAACAGAGCTAAGGACGCCTCCCCACTGCTCTAGCCCATGGGCCGCTCCTCCTGGCTACGAGTGACCAGCCAGTCTGTGGAAGAAGCCCTGGCCCTCCAAGAGTATGCTGAGGCCATCAAACATATGACTACTTACCTCCCAGTGCCATACTGGCTCCATACTGTCTACCCACCAAGAAAGCCACCTCGGCCTGGGCCAACCCTGAGCCCATAGCCTCAGTCCTCTGAGGCATCCAGACCCTAACGCAGGCTCAGTTGATATACAACATTAGGAGAATAATGTAAAAGTTTTCAGGGAAAAATACAAGAAGCTGGGCATGGTGGCACATACTTGTACTTCTAGTACTTGGGTGGCTGAGAAAGGATGATCACAGGTATGAGGATACCTTCAACAATGTGGAGAGACTCTCAATAACCTAGTGAGACCCTGTCATCCCCAATACCACACATACAAGAAAATATATGAAATCACTAGCAAGGTAATGACAGAAACAAAACAAGACAAATTCCCAGATAATTAATGGTAATTTCAAATATGGCAGAAGATTCAAGGAAGGAAAATACTAGATAATAGTCCTTGAATTTGACTATAATTTCAGTTACTGATAAACCTTCTAGAAACAGGACTGAGATTACAGTGAGTATATTAAAGTGCAAATGAGCAATAGAAATATTCATCAGAAAATATAACTTTGGGCAATCTCCATTATAAACTACATTACAGACAAGCTGAAAGAAATGTTTGAGGAGTGTATTAAGGACCTGCAGGAGATACTGTCTTCTGTACATTCCAGGTTCATCAATATATCAAGTTCCAAAAGCTCTGGAACCATACTGCTTTTCCAACTCGAGAAAAACATTTTAACCAATATGTGTTCAATACAAGATAACTGCTACAACCCTATAATGATGAGTATTATTTATATACCAGTTATAAAATACTCGGTACTATACGATTGATGTTACCAATGAAGACTTCATATATCTTGAGAACTTAAGCACATCCTCCTCTAATGTGCAGTTCAAATCATGCAACAAATGTTTTCTTTTCCCATACTATCAGGTAGACCAGAGACCAATTTGCACTGCACTTAGATGGCCCTAAGAACTTGTAATTTGTTTATAGCAACATTCCAGTTTATTTTCTTTGTATATATTTCTCATGTTGAATTTCATTTATTTTTATGTTCTAATTTTAATTAACAAATTCTTACAAAGCTCCTAAAGTAAAATTCAAAATGATCAGACAACTTGCCACAGATATTTATTCTTTTCTGTTTCAGAAATGTAGAGAATTTTGGAATTACAGCTGAAAGAGAAAGATAATGGTGAAAACCATGTTAGAAACATGCATTGCTCCTAGACTCAACTATGGGAAAGCTCTACATAGTAGCTTAAGGAGGGTGGGGGGAGGGGAGACACTAGAAAACAACAATAAAAACCGTCCTTACAAAGAAATAGTGTCTTACAGATGAGAATTGTAAGACAGATCTTGTTGAAGGAGCATCCACAATTTTATCAATTGGTAGAGATTAAATATGCAACTTACCTTTACATTTATTGACCTCTTTTTTTGTGTATGTGGTACTGGGGATTGAACTCAGGGGCGTTCTACCTCCGAGCTACACCTCCAGCCCTGTTTTTTATTCTTTATTTTGAAACCAAGTCTCACTAAGTTCCGGAGTGCCTCACTAGGTAGCTGAGGCTGGCCGTGAACCCGGATCCTCTGGTCTCAGGGATGCTGGGATTACAAGCATGTGCCACCACGCCTGGCTCTTACCTTTACCTTTATAAAAACATTTATTTGCTGCTAAGTTAGTAACTATATTATCATGAAAAGAAAAATTTAAATTTTAAGGATGACTTTTAATGAAACTAGTGTGCCAAAAGTAAAAAATTCATTTAGTTACTAAGATTTAAATTATAAAAATAGTTAGAATTTTACCTGTTCTCCCATAAATGGAGATGTATATCATAGGAGTTGACATCAGGGTTTTCATTAGAATGTTCACATACCTAAATTTCATAGAAAGTATGCATCTTTTAACCTAGCAATTTTGGCTTATGGTTTCAGAGAAGGAAATTTATGCCATTTATATTTGCTATAGGACTTAAACAGCAACAGTTTCCAGTGACATGTCTCCCTGTATCTACACCTTCACATAACCCCTCCTACAATGACCACAGCTTTCCCATTGGACTTGCTGTGACCAGTGAGTCATCAAGGAATGAGTAAAATGGTTTTGAAATGAAAATGCCCACTGGAACTGGTCTTCTGCAAATAGTGTTATCTCATGAAGTAGCCTGGGGCTAATCTGTTGAATACACATGGTGTGGCCAAGGCCAGGACAAGCTACCAGATAGCAGTGAAGGAGAGTCACACAAAGTCTAACTGAATCTCGCTGAACCTGAAAGGAGAAGCCCTTCTGCATCTGGTGTTCTTCCAGCGCCCTCTAGTGGCAGAGTCTCACATCACACTAGCTGGAATAGAGTCAACTGAGTCCTCCAAGAGCCAAGTGAGGAGGGTGGATTGGGAGCCAAGTCCAATATCGACAGTGGGATGGCTGTAAATGGAAAACGAAGATATAGAACAAGGCCCACCATGCGCCGTTATTTTTGCAAAGGGCTATTTTGTGTATGTTCAGGTCTTCTCAAGTTTGCAAGAGGAAACCCAGGGGCAGCAGGACCTAGAACTGATTCCCTTGGCAGCAGGAAGGGGTGTGGCAGAAGGGTGGAGGGCATGGTGACAGAAGGGAGATTTTCTGAGAACCTCTTTTCTTGTAGTTTAGAGTTTTGGAAGTGCTTTATATGTTCAAAAATTATACAAAAAAAAACTAAATTTTTTTGCCACCTGTTCAACATCAACAGGTAGCAGCTGTCATGTTTGCAGGTGGAATGGCTTCCTGCACACTCCACTCCAGGGCTCATTTTGGACCTTGCCTTGAAGGACACAATCCTGTCTACAGGACGTCATGCATGCTGTGAACCAGGGACCACACGGCGCTGGTGTCTTCTCACATCCAGGGCACAGGGGGGCATGGACAGAGAGGAAGTGGAAGTGAGCAGGCTACTGTTGCATGACACCTCTGACCCCGGCACAGGAAGTTGACTCCTGTCCCAGCGTCAGTGGCTCTGCTCTTTTGGTGGACCTGGGTCCAGGGAGGGGTGCTTCCTCCAGAAGACACATCAAAGGCGCCATTGAATTCCAAGATAACACTGTCACCTGCACATGTTGGGCTCCACGTGCCATGGAAGCATCAATCAGGAGGGTTTCCCACACTGGATGGAGGGCACTGATGCCCAGGGCCAAGGCTGCTGCTATGCAAGGGGGCAAGGCAGGTTATGTTTGCCCCAAGGCATTATCAGGGGCACCTCTGGGTACTTCCATCCCCAGAGCAATGTTTAATGAGAAGCTGTCAGGAAACGAGCGTGAGTGCTGCCACCTTTGCTCCTTTTCTCTTCCCTTGTTACATGGATGTGTGTTTGTGTGCTACTTCATTTTTTAATTTTTGATGACAGGTGTTTGAACCGAGA
The DNA here is from genome assembly GCA_004027655.1 of Graphiurus murinus. Taxonomy (NCBI): domain Eukaryota; kingdom Metazoa; phylum Chordata; class Mammalia; order Rodentia; family Gliridae; genus Graphiurus; species Graphiurus murinus. The sequence continues at coordinate 21,368 of PVLC010018939.1, read as the reverse complement.
CTTACAATTCAGTTCTTAGGTGACAGAATATTTGGAGAAGCTGTGACTAAACTTGATGAGTCAACTGAATAACCTATAATGCACATTTATGACACCTGCGACTGTGGGTCTCATTGTGGTGAGAGGGGGAGAAATTTATTCATGGGTCTGAAGTGTAACTGTATCTTGTTAGGTGGAAACACATTGCAGTGTTGTACAGAATTTCAGACAAGAGTAGAAGGTGCACAGGAAGCTAAGCAGTCAAAGAGGCAGGATGGTGGTAGTTTGTGACATTTCTTCTCTCAGCTCAGAGTCCAGTGATCACCCATGTCTGTTTTCTGACTTGAGTAGATTGCATGCACTGTTCCTCCCATGGAGTTAAATTCAGGCTTTTGGACTCAGGTACACATACTGTAACACACTTAGAAAGTATCCATCGTGTGTGTGTGTGTGTGTGTGTGTGTGTGTGTGTGTGTGTGTTTGTGACTGGGGATTGAACTTTTGGTATGTTCTTCCTCTGTAGTACACTCACAGCCCTATTTTATGTTTTACTTTGAAATAGGGCCTGACTGAAACTTGCAGAGGCTGGAGTCAAACCTGTGATGCCTCCCAAGTACTGGGATTACAGTTGTAGGCCAATGCGTCCACCTTTGAAAGTGTCCCTTTCTATTATCTTACTTATTGGGAGTGGGTTCTGAATTTTACTGAAGGTGTTTTGGCATTCCTGATATAATCCTATATTATTCTCCTTTCAGTTAAAATGATCAATACAGTTAATAGATTTCCTAATGTTCATCATGAGGTATAATAGTTTGCATGTAATGTGCCATTGAACATTTGCTCTTTTGATTGAAACTGTGTCAGAATGCGTAGTGCAATAACCTGGAATACATCTCGCAGAGTTTTGTGAATGATCAACATAAACAGGAGTCTAATTAACATGTAATGAGCACAACTAACATTCCAGGAATCCTAAGTACTTTACATACATTCCAATTCAAAACTCGCCCATGAGGTAAGAATTATTTGTTACTGAGAAAATAGACTCAGGAGGCTAAGTTCCCTGAAACTTCAAAGCAGGCTGATCTAACCTTAAACCTAGTCACAGATGAACACAAACACGAAACCAAACATGAAGCAGAACCTAATCAAAAGCCCAAGCCTGAGCCCAATCAGAATTGGAAAAAGAGCTCAAACCCGACATTGAGCTGGAGCTCTAATCTGAAACTAAAACCAAAAGAGAAACCAAGCCAGAGCCTTAACAACCCTAACCAGATTGGTGCTCCAGAGCTGGGAGGTCGGACTGGTGGCCCAGAGTCGGGAGGCCAGGCTGGTAGCCCAGGCCGGCAGGTAGAGCTGGTATCCTGTGGCCAAGAGGTAGGGCTGTTACCCCAGGCCAGGAGGTGACACTGGCACCCCATGGCCGGTGGGTGGCGCTGGTACCCCAGGACCTGGAAGTAGGACTGGTGCTCTGGGCCCAGCAGGCAGGTGCTCCAGAGCCAGATGGTTGGACTGGTGCTCCTGGGATGGGGGCCCAGGCTGCTGCTCAGGGGACGTCAGGCCAGGCTGCTGCTCCAGGGCCTGGATGGAGGCCGGGATGATATCCTGGAGCTGTCTGGTGGGGCTGATGACCCAGAGCTGGCTCGTGAGGCTGGTACCCGGGAGCCTGCAGGTAGGGCTGGTGTTCCTGGGCCGGAAGGCCGGACTGGTGCTCTGGGGCCGACAGGTAGGGCTGGTACCCCGAGGCTGACAGGTAGGGCAGGTAGCCCAGAACCGGGGGGTAGTACTGTTACTCCAGGGCCAGGAGGTGACACTGGCACCCAGTGGCCGGCAGGTGGCGCTGGTACCCCAGGATCCAGGAGGTCGGACTGGAGATCTGGAGCCAGAAGGTCGGACTGTGCTCTGAAAGTAAGAAATCAGACTGCTCTGGGGCTAGGAGTTTGGACTGGTTCTCCAGAGCCGGGAGGCCAGGCGGTTCCTCTGGGCCTGGGAGTCCAGGTTGGTACCCTGGAGTCCGCTAGTGGGGCTAATGCCCCGGAGCTGACTCTTGAGGCTGGTGCCTGGCAGCCTGCAGGTAGGGAAGGTGATCTGGGTCCAGGAGGTTGAACTCGTGCTCCGGGGCTTGCAGGTAGGGCTGGTAACTCGGTCCCAAGAGGTAGGGCTGATATCCCGTGGCTGGCAGGTAGAGCTGGTTTCCTGGGGCAGGGAGGTAGGGCTGTTACCCGGGTGCCGGGAGGCGGCGCTGGCACCCTGTGGCCGGCAGGTGGCGCTGTTATCCAGGGCAGGTAACTCCTGCCCAACAGGTAGGGCTGCTACACTAGGGCCGGCAGGTGGCGCTGGTACCCTGTGGCCAGCAGGTGGCGCTGGTACCCTGGGGCTGGGAGGTTAGACTGGAGCTCTTGACCCAGGAAGTCTGACTGGTGCTCCAGGGCCAGCAGGCAGGGCTGGTGGTCTGGAACTGGAAGGCCAGACTGGTGCTCCGAGGCCAGCCGGTAGGGCTGGTACCCCAGGGCCAGAAGGTAGGTCTGGTACCCTAGGGCCGGCTGGTAGGGCTGGTACCCTGGGGTCAGAAGGTAGGGCTGGTATGCCAGGGCCGGCAGGTAGGGCTGGTACCCTGGGGTCAGAAGGTAGGGCTGGTACCCCGGGGTCAGAAGGTAGGGCTGGTATGCCGGGGCCGGGAGGTAGGGCTGGTATGCCAGGGCCAGAAGGTAGGGCTGGTATGCCGGGGCCGGGAGGCGGCGCTGGCACGCTGTGGCCGGCAGGTGGCGCGGGTACCCTGGGGACTGGTGCTCAGGATGCGGCAGGCAGGACAGATGCTAGGGGTGTGGCTGTGACTTGGGGCCACTTTGGGTTTTGCATTCCGCTTTGGTTAAGCTTACAGTTCCAGCTAGGGTTAGGGCAAAGGTACGGGTTCTGGCTAAGGCTTCTACTCAGACTCGGGCTTGGGTTAGCTTTAGGGTTGGGACATGGTACCTGTTTAGCTTTCGCTTTTATTTTTGTTTTTGGGTTAGAGATCCAGCGGGTTCTCTTTCGGGCTCGGTTGAATTTTAGGGCCGCGTCTCAGATTCGGTCTTGGTTTAGGGTTAGGGCTATGGCTTGATTTTCCTTTTGGTTTCAGTTTCGGGTTAGCACTTCAGCTCAGCTTGGGCTCTGGCTCACGTTCCAACTCCGTTCCAAATCCAGCTATTAAGGTGTTGTTGCAAGTTTTCTATTAATTTTCCACTTTGGGATTTGATTAGCGGTGGGACAGAGACTATGACTTTCTGCCACTCTCAGTTTCTCTTTCAATTTTGGTTATGGTTACACTTAGGCTCAGGTTAGTGTTGGGGTTCACATTTGGTCTGGGGTTCAGATTTATTAACAAGCTCTGGCTTATGCTGGGGTTTTGCTTCGTATTTGGGATCCTATTTGGGTGTGACTATGGCTAGATCCTTTAGAGTTAGGGCTATGGCTTTGTTTCCTTTTCCTTTTCACTTTCATGTTAGAGCTCCTGCCTGGGCTCCGTTTTGGGATGAGGCTCTGGTTCTGGTTCAGGCTGGGGCTTGGACTCGGCCTGGGCTAGTCCGACTTGACCAGTGCTCCTGCGAGGTTTCAGTACCAGTTGTTTCCAGGAGCCAGCCCTCGTGGCCGCGGGTTCGGGGGTCCCTCCATTGGTTTGGAATGAGAACAGGTCGCAAGAATACGCTCACACCCAATGCAGTGTTGAAGCCATCTGTTTTATTATTTTTTCAGTCACAGATTTATACTGTTTTTTTTTTACAGTGAGGCATATAGAACAGGAATTTTTACAGATGTGTTTTTCTAAAGGTTATCACAACCAGTTAAGTTTACAACACGTATCATAAAAATTCTTTTCCATTAGTTAAAATCTTTACAATTTTGCTTAGCCCCTCCAGGTTTCAGGGAGACCAGGTAACAGCAATTTAGATAAACTTGCAAAGCCTGTTTCTAGGCTAGAGCTTATTGTCTTAAGCATTGCCAAGAGATCAGTCTCTGTCAGGCCACATGTTTCCAAGAAGTTTTTCTTATAATTAATAAAAAGCAAAAGCCTAAAGTACCCATAATTTCCAGAATATAATAATGCAAAGTGGGAAATGCCACGAATTCCTACTTTTGGAATCATCTGCCTTGCAGGATCCCAGCAGACCTAACCCTGCACAAGATCCAGCTATTAAGGTGTTGTTGCAAGTTTCTTATTCACTTTCCAGGTTGGGATTTGATTCGGATGGGACAGGGACTATGGCTCTGTGCCACTCTCAGTTTCACTTTCAATTTTGGTTATGGTTATAGTTCAGGCTTAGGTTAGTGTTTGGGTTCACATTTGGGTTAGGGTTCAGATTTATTAGCAAGCTCTGGTTTGGGTTCTTGTTCGGGATTGGGCTCAGGTTTGGGTTCTCATTCCTGATGGTGCTCGGACTCAGGCTTCTGTGCAGGTTAGGGGTATGATTTGGTGTCCATATTGGATTGGCTCTCGGTTTCAGTTTTGAGCTAGAGCTCTGGCTTGGGCTGTGTTTGGGGCTCACCATCCATCTCCGACTTGTGCTCAGGCTCAGGCATTTGCTAGGGTTCTGCATCATATTCAGGATCTTGTTGGGTTCAGCTATGGCTATTTCTAGGCATATAGATGTGGTTCAGGTTTGGGTTCAGAATAAGCCTTGGGTACTGGTTCTGGTGTACACTGGGACTCGGACTCATGTTTCAATTAGGGCAGAAGAAGTCCTAGAGTAATTGCAACTCAGTACAAGATACCATTCATAGAGAGAAAATAAAAATAAGAAACCTATTAAAGTCAGAGAAAGATTTCAAGAGCAGCAAAGATATAAATTTAAGAACAGGGAAACCAGAGGAAGAAAAAATACCAAAGAAACAATGAATCACCACAATCCCACAATCACAGAACTCAAGAACACTGAATGGCAGAGATTACCAGAAGAACAATTCAGATCTTTAATAGTAGAAATGATACAAACCTTCCAAAAAGAATGTAGAGAGACCTGGAAAGAAACAAAGAATCTGACACCCTGAGCAGGAATCATAGAGAAGCCTTGAGGGAAGTAAAGGATGTGAAAGATGCAATAATACAAGTGAAGGCATCAATACAAATTATAGACAGTAGATTAGACCACATGGAAAATAGACTATCACTCTTAGAAGATGACCAGTCCAAAAATGAATGCATTGTACATAATCTAGAAAAAAAATTGACAGTATGAATTGGACATCGATGAGATCTGGGCCAATGTTAAAAGAGCTAACCTAAGAATAATAGGCATAAAAGAGGGATTAGAAGTTGAAACTAGTGGAATAAACAACCTTTTCAGAGACGTAATATCAGAGAATTTTCCAAACCTAGAAAGATAAGTTGACAGACAGGTACAGGAAACTTACAGAACCCCCTTTAGACAAGACCAAAGAAGAGGTTCACCACGCCACATAATAATCAAGTTGACTAATGTAGACCAAGGAGAGAATTCTAAAGGCAACAAAAGTAAAAGGCGAAGAGACATTTAGAGAGAAACCAATTAGAATCACTCCAGACCTCCCAAACCAAGTCATGAAAGCCAGGAAGGGCTGGAGTAACATATTCCAAACTCTGAAAGAAAATAACTTGCAGCCAAGATTCTCCTACACAGCAAAAATCTCTCTCAAAATTGATGAGGATGTAAAAACCTTCCATGACAAACAGAAACTGAAAGAATTTATGTCTTCCAAACCAGCACTATAGAAAATACTCAGACATTAAGGACAAAGAAGAACTAACAAGTAAACGTCAGAACCAGAGAAACAATAATTTCCAAGAAGCAAACAACTAAGAAAAGAAGAACAAACACTACTGCAAACAGAAGTCATAGCTCAAAATTTTAGAAACTAAAAATCATCTCTCAATAATCACACTGAATATAAATGGTCTCAACTCCCAATAAAAAGACAGAAGGTGGCAAAATGGATTAAAACCCAGAATCCATCTATATGCTGCCTGCAAGAAACACACCTTACAAGCAAAGATTCCCACAAACTAAAGGTGAAGGGCTGGAGTAAGGTAATCCATGCCAATAGAACTTGAAGACAAGCAGGAGTAGCAATTATGATATCAGATAAATTAGACTTCAAGCCTAAGCTTATCAGAAAAGACAAAGCAGGACATTTTTATTAGTAAAGCGAACAATCCAGCAAGAGGAAATAATAATTATCAACATCTATGCCCCAAACATAGGTGCAGCTACTTTCACAAAACAAAATCTGCATGATATAAAGTCACACATAGATCCCAATACACTAATACTAGGAGACTTCAATACTCCTCTCACATCACTAGACCGATCTTCTAAATAAAGGTCAGTAAAGATGCTTCGGACCTAAATAATACCATAAACCAAATGAACCTGTTAGACACATACAGAATATTTCACCCAACTACAGCTGAATTCACATTTTTCTCAGCTGCCCATGGAACCTTCTCAAAAACAGACCACATCTGGGCCACAAAGCGAGCACTGGCAAATTCAAATTATGTACCATAATTCCCTGCATCTTTCAGACCACAATGGAGTGAAACTGGAAATCAACTATACGAAGACCCAGAGTAACCATGTAAACACATGGAGATGGAACACCACACTACTGAACAAGGAATGGGTCCTAGAAGAAGTAAAGGGAGAAATTTAAAAATCCTAGAAACCAATGAAAACAGAGACACAACATATCAAAACCTTGGAGACACCTTAAAGGCAGTACTAAGAGGAAAATTTATAGCACTGAGTGCCCACATAAGAAGAACAGAAAAATCACTAAACAAATAACCTAATGACACAGCTCAAAGCCCTTGAACAACAAGAACAGTCCAATCCCAAAGCTAGTAGAGGACAGGAAATTATGAAAATCAGAGCAGAAATTAATGAAGTAGAGAATAAAAAAATTACAGACAATCAACAAAACCAAAAACTGGTTTCTTGAAAAAAATAAACAAGATAGATAAACAATTGGCAAAGCTAACCAAAAGAAAGAGAGAATCAACCCAAATTACCAAAATAAGAGATGAAAAAGGTGATACTATCACTGACAGCATTGAAATACAGAGGATAGTCAGAAACTATCTTGAAAAACTATACTCCAACAAAATTGAAAATCTAGAAGAGACTGACAAATTTCTAGATACATATAATCTTCCTAAATTGAGTCAAGAAGATATAGAAAACTTAAATAGACCAATAAAAATCAAAGAAATAGAAACACCAATAAAGAGTTTAGCATCAAATAAAAGCCCAGGACCAGATGGTTTTCCAAGTGAATTTTATACAACTTTATAGAAAAGCTAATCCCAATATTCCGCAAGCTATTCCATGAAATAGAAAGAAACACACTCTATGAAGCCAAAATCACATTAAGAACAAAGACAAATAAAGACAGCTCAAGAAAAGAAAACTATAGGCCTATATCATTGATGAACCTAGATGCAAAACTGCTAAACAAAATACTAGCAATGCGCATTCAAAACCACATCAAGAAAATTATACACCATGACCAAGTTGGGTTCATCCCAGGGATGCAAGGCTGGTTAAACATATGAAAAACAATCCATGTAATTCACCACATAAACAGAATCAAAGACAAAAATCACAAGATCATCTCAATTGACGCTGAAAAAGCATTTGGCAAGGTCCAATACCCATTTCATGCTAAAAGCACTTCAGAGAATCAGAATAGAAAGAACATACCTCAAAATCATACAGGGATTATACAATACGCCTACAGCCAACATCATATTAAATGGAGAAAAACTGCAAGAGTTCCCACTAAAAACAGGAACAAGAAAAACATGTCCATTATCACTTCTTCTGTTCTGTACTTGAGACTCTAGCCAGAGCAATAAGTCAAGAGAAGGAAATCAAATGGGTAAAAATAGGGAAAGAAGAACTAAAACTATCCCTTTTTGCAGATGACATAATATACTTAGAAGACCCAACAAAGTCAACCAAAAAACTTATAGAACTGATTAACGAATTCAGCAAAGTGTCTGGATACAAAATCAATCTGAAAAATTCAGAAGCTTTTCTGTATGCCAACCATAAATCCACTGAAAAAGAAATCCATAAAACAATTCCACGTACAATAGCACCCCAAAAAATAAAATACTTAGGGATAAACCTAACCAAAGAGGTAAAAGACCTCTATAAGGAAACTATAAAAAGTTGAAGAAAGAAATCTATGAAAACCTTAGAAGATGGCAGGACATACCATGCTCTTGGATAGGCAGAATAAATATCATCAAAATGGCCACCCTCCCAAAACTGATTTACAGATTCAATGCAATACCCATGAAATTACCAAGGTCACTGCTCACGGACATAGACAAATCAGTCCTTAAAGTCATCTGGAAAAACAAAAAGCCAAGGATAGCCAAAGTAGTTCTCAGCAACAAGAACCATGCAGGAGGTATCACAATACCTGACTTCAAACTCTACTACAAAGCCACAGTAATAAAAACAGCATGGTATTGGCACAAAAACAGACACATAGACCAATGGAGCGGAATAGAAGACTCAGAAACAGACCCACGGGTTTACAGTCAACTGATCTTTGACAAAGGAGTCAAAAACATATACTGGAAAAAAGATAGCCTCTTTAACAAATGGTGTTGGCAAAACTGGTTAACCATATGCAGGAAAATGGAAATATACCCCACTCTCTCACCCTGCACAAGAGTCAACTCAAGGTGGATCAAAGACCTGGAAGTTAGGTCGGAGACCTTGCAGCTACTTGAAGAGGGCATAGGACCAACACTTCAACACATAGGCACAGGTAAAACTTTCTCAGTAAGATCTCAAAAGCACAAGCAACTCAAAGGAAGATCAATACATGGGATTGCATACTGAGGAGCTTCTGTGCAGCAAAGGAAACTGTCAAGAACCTCAGCAGAGAGCCTACAGAGTGGGAGAAGATTTTTGCCAGTTACTCTACAGATAGAGGTCTAATATCTAAGATATACAAAGATCTCAAGAAAATCACAACCAAGAAAACAAATAACCCAATTAAAAAATAGGCAAAGGATCTAAATAGACACTTCACAGAAGAAGAAATACAAATGGCCAATAAATGTATGAGGAAATGTTCCACATCATTAGCAATCAGAGAGATCCAAATCAAAACCATCTTGAGTTTTCACCTAACCCCAATCAGAATGGCAATCATCAAAAACACGAGCAACAACAACTGCTGGCAAGGATGTGGAGAAGTGGGAATCTAATACATCATTGGTGGGACTGCAAACTAGTGCAACCACTTTGGAAAACAGTATGGAGGATCCTCAGACAAATGGGAATGAGCCTACCATAGGATTCAGCAATACCGCTTCTGGGTATCTACCCAAAAGAATGGAAACCAAATTATCAGACCAATGCATGTGTATCTATGTTTATAGCTGCACAATTCAGAATTGCCAAACTATGGAAGCAGCCAAGATGTCCATCAACAGACGAATGGATTACAAAACTATGGGATATGTACACAATGGAATTTTACTCAGCCATAAAGAAGAACAAAATCATGTTCTTTGCAGGGAAATGGATGCAACTGGAAAACATTATGTTAAGTGAGATTAGCCAGTCACAAAGAGTAAGGAAACATATGTTCTCCCTAATATGCAGATGCTAGGGAGAAGTTTTCAAATTGTACCTAACAAAGATGTCTGCTGACAATGTATGAATAATTATAAAAAAATAAAAAAAGAAAGCAAATAACCCAATCAAAAAATGGGCAAAGGATCCAAATAGACACTTCACAAAAGAAGAAATACAAATGGCCAATAAATGCATGCGGAAATGTTCCACATCATTGGCAATCAGGGAGATGCAAATCAAAACTACCCTGAGATTTCACCTAACTCCAGTCAGAATGGCAATCATCAAATCACGAACAACAACACCTGCTGGCGAGGGTGTGGAGAAGTGGGAACCCTAATACATTGTTGGTGGGATTTAAAACTAGTACAACCACTGTGGAAAACAGTATGGAGGACCTTCAGATGAATGGGAGTGAACCTACTATATGAGCCAGCAATACCACTACTGGGTATATACCCAAAAGAATGGAAACCAAATTATCAGACCGATGCATGTGTATCTATGTTTATAGCAGCTCAATTCACAATAGCCAAACTATGGAAGCAGCCAAGATGTCCATCCACAGATGAATGGATTACAAAACTATGGGATATGTACACAATGGAATTTTACTCAGCCATAAAGAAGA
>PVLC010018939.1:0-11041 GCA_004027655.1 Graphiurus murinus | reverse complement strand
ATCCCTATATGTGGATGCCAGGGAAAAGATGGGGTATAGGAAGGTCTTCAGATGAAAAGGAGAGATCCTCGATAAGCAAAGAAGTTGATTTAATTGTAGTGGATGCATGGGGCAGAGGGACACCCTAAGGCACATGATGTACTTACACAATCATACCAAGGTCACTCACTGAACTGAACCTGAAGGGGGAGGGAGGGCGAGGGAACTGGGTGGGAATTGGGGAAGGGGTCAAATGAGAATTGTGTGCAAATATGTAACTAACAACTTGTACTTAACAAAGATGTATGCAATATTGCACGAATTACTACAATAAAAAATAATTTATAAGAACAACACATCCATTGTAGCCGATTTATCCACCAATGAGTGCCATTATTACTAATATGTAGGATAGTTTTATATCTTATATTCCTTAAAATTTCAGTTACCCTTTTTCTAGAAAGATAAAACCAGTGTCTTAACAATGAATGTATTTGAAAAGGAAGGGTTGAATTAGCATACCAGATTGATCCTTGACACTTTTACTTTATACCTACTATTCACATTTACTTATCCAGTTTATTTTATTTTTATAATTTTAATTAAATAGAAACAAAAACCAAACTAAGATATGTCAGAAATTGTCAGTGAGAGTTTCTAGTCCTGTAGAAATTTTAGTAAGTGTGGCATGGGAATAAAGTATGAGAGTTTCTTTCTCATTTTTTTAACTCCTATTCATCTATAGTATTATTCTGGTTTTATTTAATGATTCTGCTACCTCATTATGATTAATTATTTTGCTCTACTCTAATTTTTGTGGTATCAGCATCCTACTAAGCCTGTGGAGGATTTTCAGGAGGACTTCAAATGTGACACAGGTCAGCCTAGGAGAGGTCTAGCAAAGCCCATCCCACCCCTCTGGTCTTGCCATGGACAGTCCTGGACCGACATTATTGTGTGTGCCTGTGTGTGTGTGTGTGTGTGTGTGTGTGTGTGTGTGTGTGTGTGAAGAATATCTAGTTTTAAGTCAGCTTTGTCTCCAGGACAATAGTACCTAAAAAGGCCAACTGAATGTCTCACTGGTTTCCAGGCATCTGAGTTCAGACACCAGTCCATGGTCGACTGCCTCAAGGCGGCAGAACTTTAGGGAGAGGGAGGAAGAAAATCAGGTATCAACTAGGGGTGGCAGGAACAGATAGAGTGAGAAGCAGCAATGGATGGATAATGTCCCCAAGCCTATCATCAAGGGGATCCAGATCCTGTGTCCAAGTCTGACTTCTGAAACTTGCCCAATGTTCCTCTGTGTGGTGGGAGGGATATTTGAAATCTAACGCAGAACATGTAGGCAAATCATTCTTTGATGCTTCACTTCACAGTAGGGCAATGTTGGAGTTTGAAGTCTGCTATTGTTTCCATGTTTGAATGTTCCCTCCTTTCTCAATACAGGATAGAAATGAACTTCTCCTGATATTGCCAGATCCCTGCAGGAGGGGAGCTCCATACCAGCAGAGCTAGCTCACTCCCTGTTGACATCAGTGCTGAGCAAGGACTCTCATTTTGTCTTTGCATTCCTACATATCTACCACAGATATGTCTGCACCCAGCAGTTGCTGGAACTGATGTCACGGGTGTAGTGGTTTGAAATGGTCTTGCTATGGGTCAGGAAAAAAGGAAACAGGGTAACGAAAAAGAAGTGTTGAGGAGAAGAATATAGATAGGAGAGAGAGAGAGAGAAGCATGTGAATGGCATGAGGAAGACAATCAACAATTGAGCAAAAAATATTAAAGCAACCAGTCATCCAAACAAACAAACATAAATGAAACAAAGCAATACAAAATGAAGACAGAGTAAAATTTTTAAAAAGTAACAAAAACAAAACCCTGCAAGTATGCCAGTACAGCGCTGACTTGGCCTCTGCAGTGCTTTTTGGATCTTTGTGGATATTTTCAGCTTTTATATATCTGCTCATTATATTATATTTTCAAGCATGTTTCAAACCATCTTATTTATTCTCTCTCCATCAGTGCAGGCAGGGAGTTCCACTGTTGCCTCTCGGGCTGCAAGCTTGTGTCTCTGAGCTCTGCACAGTGTGTGCCACTCTTGTCTATCTAGGTAGGGGGGCATCACTGGGTCTGGACCCAGTGTAAGCCGGAGGCTCCATGCTCTCCACAGGCCCTGTCTGAGTATATCTCTGCTCCCTCTCTGCCTTTGCAGGTGGCAGGTTGTGTCTAAATGCCAGGCATTTTCTAGGGATCCTGTAAAGCCTCTATGCCCTGTGTGCTCTGGGTCTCTCCTGCACTTCTGCTCCTATCCAATCGCTAGAAGGCTGGTTGATGGAGTCTGTCCTTTGCACAGTGGCCACTGTGAGAGCACAGTTAGCTTACAGTTCAGTGCTGCTCTGGTTCATCTGGGCTTCAATTTTTGTTACTTTGTTCACTTTCTTGCTGCCTTTTTTCTTCCATCAAGTAGCTGCTTCAATCTCGGTTTTGATTTGAGCTCTACAGCGCCTGAGGGGAGGTGTTTCACTCAGTCACCATCTTGGGCTCCTCACATATATTAATTTTATTTAATTTATTTCTCAAGTCTTATCTTTTAGGAAGCAATGAAAGAATACGCCCACCATACAGAGCAGCTACACCACTATTGAGAATATTTCTAAAGAGTTAAACTCAGAATACTCTAGCAATACATGCATACTCATGTTGATTAAACCAAATAATGGAAACAACCTTTGTGTCTTTCAATAGATAAATTGATAATGAAAAGGTGATATATATATATATATATATATATATATATATATATATATACAGAATCAAATTTGACTCAGCCATAAAGAAGCCCTAAATGACATAAATCTAATGTAAAAATAAGAAACAAAAGGAATGTAGATAAATGAGGAGGGTGAAGAGTAGAATAGTAGGAGGGAACTGGGAAAGGGAGATGGGGAGGGGAAAAAGGAGGACTGAGGAAGGGAACCATTGAACTAATATATCTATATATGAAGGTACCACTAGCAACCTCATAAAAATGTACAAGGAAGTAGGAGTGGGAGAGTATAGGATGTGTTGGGAAACATACCAAGTGCTGTGTGCACATGTATGTTAGTATCACTTTGAACCTCAGTATAATGTATTATAACAAAACACCAATGAAATGAAAAAAAAAATAGGTGTACTGATGAATGGGAGTTAGATCTGTATACTAGGGCTTGAAACAAGCTATCAAAAATTCAGGCCAGCCTTTTCAATTTAGAGAGATACACTTTAGGGGAGTTTATGACTGATTACAGAGTAGATAGGAAATATTCAGGGATCTGCACCTAGGGACCATGACCCAGGGCACTCAGCATCTCAGCAGCCAAGTGAGCCTGATTGCTGGGGTGAGAGCTTCCCAACTCATGAACCTCATGGTTTTGCTGTTGGCTTTATGTTTCCTGAGGACAAGACATAGAGGCTAAGTAGGACAAAGCAGATGACTTTATTCATGGTGTTGCTGAGCTAGCAAAGATCCAGGACTGAGCTCAAACTACAGAATGAACTGGTTCTGTATGTATTCTTTTAATTCATTTTCATAAACAGGAGACTGAGTGTGAGAGTTTTTTTACCTAGGATATGCAGAATATAGAAACAGAACAGCATTAATCTGTGCATTTTTTCTTTTTCTTTAATCAAGCAGTTCTGTTCATGATCTCCTGAGCTGCCTGTGGAGGCTCTGCTTGGTTCATCTCTGAAGGGCCTGTGAATAAAGCTTTATTCTTCCATTTGTTTCGAGGCTCCTAGCCAAGAGTTGTCTTCAGATGATATCTGAAACCCTGCATCAGGGATATATGACCCAAGTCTCAGGTTGGACAGGAAAAGCAGTGATAGATGGACACCTGACGCTTTTCATAAGAAGTAGATGTTAGGGTGATCCGTAGAAGCAGCGGGGGAAATAGGGCAGGCCCAGAAAGGGACAGTAAGATGTCCAGGGGACTCTACTAGAATAAAAGAGGATGTGGCAGTGACCTGAGCTTTGTTTCCTAAATGTTTGTGCACAGGCCGCACCCAGGGCTGGAGAAAAGTGTGGGACATGTTTATGTAACTGTACCCACTTGTCCACATAGCCTGGGTCAGAGAGCAGTCCAGAGACCCACGAGGCCTGCGGACTGGTGTTCATGAGGTAAATGCCTAGGCTGTTGGACTACAGGAAGTGACCTCACTTCCTTGAAGGAGGACCAAAGAGAATTGGAACCCTGGTAACCAGGCAACCAGAGAGAGTTGGCTCAATGGTCAGTTGACACTGGAGAGTGAAAGATGTTTAGGTGTTGTCTCCCGATTCATCGAGGCTCAGACCTCAAGAAAACGAGGTGTTGTATTCCAGTCCAGCTCTGGAGACGCTGGGACAGACCCCGGCACTGAAGCCTATGGAGGTTTTTCAGGAGGACTTCAAATGTGACACAGGTCAGCCTAGGATAGGTCTAGTAAAGCCCATCCCATCCCTTGGTATTGTCAGGGACAGTCCTGGACCCACAGTAATGTGTGTGTGTGTCTGTGTGTGTGTGTCTGTGTGTGTGTGTCTGTGTGTGTGTGAAGAATATCTAGTTTTAAGTCAGTTTTTGTCACCAGGACAACAGTACCTAAAAAGCCCAACTTAAAGGAAGAAACATATAAGTCTCATTGGTTTCCACCCATCGGAGATGAGAGGTCAGTCCATGGTCAGATGCCTCATGCCTGCAGAACTTTAGGTCACGAGGGACGAAGTAAATCAGGTATCAACTCCGGACTGGCAGGGTCAGAAAGACAGAGTGAGAAGCAGCACTGGACAGATAGTGTCCCCAAGCCTATCATCAAGGGATCCAGACACTGTGTCCAACTCTGAGTTCTAAAATGGCCAAATATCCTTCTGTGTGGTAGAGGGATATTAGATCTAAAGAAGAATATGTAGGCAAATCATTCTTTGATGATTCCTTCACGGTAGGGCAATGTTTCAGTTTGCAGTCAGCTACTGTTTCCATGCTTGAATGTTCCCTCCTTTCTCAATACAGAATCCAAATGAACATCCCCTGATGGTGCCTGATCCCTGCAGGGTGGGGAGCTCTGCACAAAGAAAGCTAGCGCACTCCCTGTTGCCATCGGTGCTGAGCAGGGACCGTCATTTTGCCCCTGCATTCCTGCACTCCTACCCCAGATATGGCAGCACACAAAAGGTGCTGGAATTGATGTTCATAAGGTGAGCCCCCTCCTCTGAGCCCAGGGTTTTTTACCATTTTGACTGTCTTTAACAAATCCGTGCACCTCTCTCATCTCAGTGAGATGTTTGTAGAAACTAGGGTACTAAGTGCACCACCTTCATAAAACAAGAGATGATTCCTGGACACACTGTCACAGCCTGGCCATGGGGAGTGGGCTTCCCAGTACTGAGTGTTTCTGTGTGTCTTTTGTCTTTGCCATCAAGAAGTTCTCTGCCAGGAGCTGCACTTACCTTAAGTTCTTGCAAAAAAAACCCAAAAACTCTTTCAATTCATGATGCATGTTCCAGAATCATTCAGGGGAATATCCAACCTGAATGGAGGCAAAAAAAGGACTTTGGGTCTCCAGTTGGAACACACAGGACTGCTCTAATATCGAAAAGCAACTGGAGCACTTATTTCATGAACATATATTAGGTGCCTCCTGTGTGATAGCACATTTTCAGACACTTAGCATAATTCAGTGATAAGTAGGGAAAATGCTTGCATACAGGCCGTGCCCATCAGTGGTCCAGTCAGTAATCAGAGATATCCTAAGAAGGTCCAGTAGATGTGACACCCTCTTGGCTTTCCCTAGATATGGTTACCTGGTGCCCTGCTCCACAGAGGAAGGTGGACAAGAGGACAATTGAAAATGTGAGAGTTCCAGTGGAGAGCGTGGTGCGACACGGAGGGCGGCCTGCTCCCCGGAGCCCTCTGGGGCCCTCTGGCCTCAGGCTGGGGGAAAGCTGGAGGGCCTGGGGAGGGGCCGCGGAGTCTCCCCTGCAGATCCCTGGGCCCTGGCTGGGCTGCCTATGGGCCAGGCCAGCCATGGAAGTGCCAGGGAAACTCTCGCCTCCTCCCACCTCCTTGACGTGATGTCCCTGACGGCCTGTCGGAACAGGACCCTGCGGGCTGCTGGGTCCCATCACAGCCTTGTCAAGCCCAGGAGAAGCCCCGCCCGGCCGCAGAGGGTGTGGCGCCTTTGGGTGGCAACGGGCGTGGCGTGAGTGAGTGGCAGCTGCGGCAACCCCGTGGAGGCCGTTAGGGGCTTGGAGTGCCGAGAAGGCGATGGCGCGGCCATGGAGGCGGTAGAGTGGAGTCGCACGGATCTGGGTCCTGGGGTAGCCATGCGCCCGCTGAAGGAAACCTCACTTCGTCCCTTTGCCAACGATGATGAACAAAGGTCTTAACCTTCCTGGAAGGTGAGCGAATTCCCGGGGAGGACAGGTGGAACTGTTAGCTGGCCATCGGGCGGTTGGTCTTCGTTCTACCAAAGAGAACCGGTGAAGTAACAGACCACATTTGCCAGTCGGAAAAGCCCACGACCCTTTGGGAAGATTACTGGCTGTTTGCAGAAGGCCTGTGTATATAATATGAAAAAGCTGCTCTCAACTTCCCCCCAACCTTTTTCAAAAGAAAACTTTCGCTACATCTGGACATTCTAGATGTAAAAAGGTTGCCGACGTATGATAAAACAGAAAATAACACATCTTGTAAATGCCCATTTATTTTTAAAAAACCAGAAATGTTTTCTGGAAGTGGCTTTTTGAAATGGAGTTGTTAGACCAAGACCACCTGTGGGAGCTACACTCGTCCACGTTTGTTCAGTGGGTTAGAGGACGTGGAGCAGAAGACCGGCAGGAGGAAGAAAAGAAGTTTCTTTGCCTGACTTGTCAAATGTAAAAGATGTTTTTCAGTAGTGTAACCATTGTTCTGTATGTGTATTTTATTCTGTACTACATATAGACAATGCTAAGTACTTTTTTGAAATGTCTAGTCTTTCTAAATGTTCTAAAGTGCCTGATATTAAAAGTAGTAGTAAAATACAACACATTTTGTAAGTTTTTTTTTTTTTTGCTAAAATTCATATGAAATGTTATTTGGGGCGTAAATAGCCCAACTTCCTCCTGAGTAGTCTATATTGTGTGTGCCCTGGTTCTGGGGAGAAGGAAATGCAGAGTGCTGTGCCAGTGTGCTTGGAATGAAGCAGGAATAACCATCGTCTCTTATGTCTGAGCGTTTTGTTTTACTTTGGCATGTACCTAGTGTATATAAGACAAACGAGTCCTAATCTACAACAGCTAGTCTTTCTAGATGTTAAAAGAGGTTGCCAGTGTATGACAAAAGTAGAGTTAGTAAACTAATCAATTTTGTACCTTTTGTGTTAAAATTCCTAGGAAAGATTATCTTCTGACAATTTAAGCATTATAGCCCACTGGGTTGGTGATGGGCCAGAATGCTCATATTTCAAAGACACTTTCAAATTGTAACTGTTGTTATTTATGTCCAGTTTATTCAAGACTGTTGTGCACATAGTGGACAAATTTGCTCCTTATTTGAAACATCTAGTCTATCTAGATGTTTAGAAGTGCCCAATGTATGTTACATGTAAAGGTAGTAAAATACCACTTTGTAAATATTTTATTGCTAAATTCATATGAAATACTGTCTTTTGGGAATGGGATTGTTAAACAACCTCTGTGAGCAGGGTAGTACTGTCTGTACTTGTTCAGTGATTTGGAGGAGGTGGGAGGGAAGCAATTGCAAAAAGTAATGTGCTAGTGTGTTTATATCTGGACATTTTTAGACACTATTTTTCTGTATGTTTGGTGCATTTTGTTTTGTTGTGTATATAGTGTAATAATGGACAAAGGAGTCCTAATTTTGTGACATCTCGTGTCTAGATGTTAAAGAGGTTGCCAGTGTATGACAGTAGTTAGTTAAATTAGCACTTTTTTTTTAATACTTTGTGTTGAAATTCATGGGAAAGCTTGTCCTGTATAAATTACTTCTGGATATGAATTTGTTCAACCATCTCCAAGCATTGCATATTCCTGTATTTGTCCGCTGGACTAGAAGGCAGAGAAGAAAGTGAGGAAGGAATGGTCATATTAGAAGATACCTCAGATTATAACCATTGCTATGTGTGCAGTTTTATTTACTAGGGCTGTGTGCATGGTGGGAAGTTCTCATATGAAATATCTAGTCCTTCTAGATATTAAGAAGCTTGATATATTTAAAAGAAGTAGTAATAAAACTTTGTAAATAGCTTTATAAAACTGATGGGAAATACTGTTTGGAAATGGAATTGTCTGTACTTGTTCATTGGGTTAGGGAGGTGGGCAGGAAGAAATTGCAAAAGGTGCTAGAAAATTTCAGCTTACCCATTACCCTGTGTGTTTAACTTTGTTATTCTTTATATATTATGTATATATTGGACAAACTAGTCCTAATTTTATAATATCTAGTTTCTAGATATTAAAGAGGTTGCCAGTGTATGACAAAAGTAGAGTTAGTAAACTAACACATTTGTATACTTTGTGTTAAAATTCATAGAAGGACTGTCTTCTGAAAAGGACTTTGGAAGCAAAATTATATCATCTAAGTGACACATGTGCCTATATCAAATGTGATATAGGAGAGAAGGAACTAGAGGAAATGAAGGATTCTAGGCCAGAATGCTCCAACTTAGAAGACACTTTCAGATGCAACCATTATTGGCATGTGTGTAGTTTATTCAACTCTGCTATGTATATAGTGGACAAACTTAAGTCCTTATTTGAAACATCTAGCCTTTCTAGATGTTTAGAAGTGCACAAAGTATGTTAAAAGTAGAGGTAGTAGATACACTTTGTAGATATTCTTTTGTTAAAATTCATAATGAAATATTCTCTTTGGAAATGAAATGATCACACCACTTCTCCGAGCAGTCCACACTATTGTATTTGTGCTGGCTCTGGGAAGGAGGGAAGGAATGCAAAGGGCTTTATACCCATGTGTTTTTGGTGAAGCAAGATTGTCCATTGTTGTCCCTTAAGTCTATGTTTTATTTTACTTTTCTGTGTATATAGTGTGTATATAAAGGACAAATGAGTCCTAATTTACATCTAGTCTTTCTAGATGGTAAAGAGGTTGCCAGTATATGACAAAAGTAGTAAACTAATACATTGAGTACACTTTGTGTTAAAATCCATAGGAAAGACTATACTTAAAACCACTTAGGAGGAGAAATTATTAAAGACCTAAGCACTGCAGATGCATATATCTGACTCTTGGGTTGATAAGATAGGAAGGGGAAGGGTTCTAGGCCAGAATGTTCCTATTTAGAACACTTTCAATTTAGAGCCACTGTTAAGTATGTGTGTGCAGTGTCTTCTTTGCTACAGTATGTGTAGTGGGAAATAAGTCTTTGTTGGAAACATCTAGGCTTTCTAGATGTCTTAAAATTGCATGGCGCATGGTATAATTAGAAGGCTAAAGTTATGCTCTTTATTTTTTTGTTACTACATAAGAATGGCTGCATTTTGGGAATGCAATTACTAAACTTGATGTCTTGGAGAGTATGCTGTTTGAACTCTGGGTGATGTGTGGGGTGGGAATATGCAGAGAAGCTCTCTGTTCCCTTAAATTAGTTCGTATTGTCTTGACATTGTTCCATGTGTACACTTTAGTTACTGTTGGTGGGTATTAATGGATAAATTTCTAAACCCAAAGTATGTTAGAAATAGGAAAATAATCCCTGTATAATTGTCCTTTTGTTAGTTTTTAGGAAGAACTCTCTTTGTTAGTTTTTAGGGGTGAACTTTGTTAATCTGTGTGGTCCTGTACTTAGTACATGACATTAGTCACTGGGATGGGGAAGAGGGGGAGGAGGAGTGGTGAGGAGAGCTCTTTGCTAATATTTCTGTACCTGGAACACAGTTTTATTAGATTCTTACCATAGGTCTCTGTGCATTTTTGGTAAGTACTTGTGTTCATTACACAAAGTTCATATTTATGTCCTAACATCTTAGCTTCATAGATGTCCTAAGGTGACAGTATATGGTAAAAAGTAGAGCTAGTGAATTAGCCAACTTGTAAATACCTTCTTGTTATAATTGTTAAGAAAGGTGCGTCTCAGGCATGGAATTGTCACCCTCTGGGCAGTGTGCATCAGGACTGGTTCATCAGGCTGGCAGCAAGGGGCAGAAGGAAGTACACAGAGATGGAAGAAAGTGTTTCTCAGGTTTACATTTTGAGGTGAACCGTTAGTGTGTGTGCATCCCACGATAATACCTTCATCACTGGGATCTTGCTTTCAAGCTAATATTTTAGTAGTGGAAATCTGGTCACTCTCTTAGATATATGCTTGGTATACTCTGGGCTTTATGTCTCCTATTAAATCAAGCATTAAGAAAATGCGGTATTTTAACTCTGTCAATATGCCCATCTAAAAGCCTGTCACTGTTTTTGTCTTCAGTGAAATTTCTGTCTCCAAGGAAGGTAGGATTGCAGTTTTTTCTAACACATTGAGTCAGTGCACTATATCCTTGGTTATCAAAAATCCTCTTGTAGCTTTGGGTTTTTGAGTTGGTGAATATTCTCAATGTGTGGAAAAGCACGAGGGGTATCACGATCTTGATCACACAAATGGGGTGTTGTGTATGTAAACAGGAGTTGGAAGGCTGCGGCTGACTAAGCTGCTTGTGACTAGATGACTTTGTCCTTTACTTCTTGTGTTTTTGCTTTGTATAATGCACATACTAACTCTAAAATAAAGGTTATTTTGCAAAAAAGAAAAAGGAAATGTGAGTGTTTTGGGTCAAAAAGAATGGATACTGACTTCAGTCTGGGGTCCCACATGGGATGGGAAGTATAGAACTTTCTTCACGATGGATGGCAAACACTGGCTCCTAAATATTGGATGGGTGCATGCAGTCTTTCTAAGAGACAGAGAGGGAGGCAGGCCCAGGAGAACAGGCTCACAGGGGTGCTTTGACATCTGTATGAAAGAAGTGGCCAGGCCACTAAATTGTCCCCACCTGCCTACAGGGACATGTACAAAGTCTTGGAGAGGTGGATAGAGGTGC
>PVLC010018938.1:0-31329 GCA_004027655.1 Graphiurus murinus | reverse complement strand
TTCTCATTTAACCCTTCCCCAATTCCTGCCCCATTCCCTCACCCTCCTTCCTTCTCAAGTTCAGTCTAGTGATTGACTTTGATATGTTTGTGAAAGTACATCATGTGCATTAGGTTGTTTTTATTCTTTATTTTGAAACAGGGTCTCACTAATGTTCGGAGGAACTAAGTAGCTGAGGCTGGCCAGGAACCTGCAATCCTCCTATTTCAACCTCCCACGTACTGGGATTACAAGTGTGTGCCACCATGCCTGGTTTTAGTAGGCTACTTTGATATAAGAGAAAAAAACCTTCTACATCCAAAATTGTCTTCTCTTTTTATCTCTTTTAAAAGGTACTACCTTCAAAAAACAAAAAGTAAAACTTCTTTCTCATATAGATCTACCTTTCCCAACTCACACGTTTCTGTTTCACACATGCAAAAAGTAACAGTTTTATGTGACTCTTTAAATGGGTTGACTAATTCCAAGTGTTATTTTCTCACAGCATGATAAAATCATAATGTATTTCTCTTTATGAACTTTGGATTTAGTTCATACCTTGTAATATGGAATTAAAACAAAACAAATTTCACCATCTGGAGCTTTGAGAGTCATAATTTTTTTAACCTTTATTGTCACCACATCTCTTCACAAATTTATAAGTACATGATAACAAACAGGCACTCCTGCCAGCTGAGTTTGTCAGTACAATAGACAGTTATGACAAGTAAATTGCCAAGAAAACATTTACAATAAACACCATTTTGATGATAAGTTGTACCTTTAAAACAGAAATAAAAACTTTCAGTGCATCTAATTTTTATATTGCAGACTTGGGAAGAAACATTTCTTATTTGAAGAATTAAATGTGTTGGCAATTACAGTACAACAAACACCTACTAGCTATAATTTACCTCACTTGTTGCAGAGATCCACTCTAGAAAAAAACTAGCCTACTGCATACATTGGCTAAAAAGATTGCTTTCTATACATATGATGCCTCATAAAGACAGGTCCTACAACATCCATAGAAAAATCATGTTTTCTGATATGATGAATTATCAGGATAATGAGAAAGTCAAATGCAAGATCCCTTGGCTCTTTCCTGTATGTTCAAGTTTCTGGGAGTGGAAGTGTGGGGCTTTCAGAATTCAAAAATACTTTGATAATGATGGACTACAAAACTGGATGTTTTATCCTTCATAACAGACTCTTTGTTGATGATCTATCTTCAAAAGATGGGCTCTAAGATCCTTGTTGAAGTATAAAGAGATACCTCATTAAATATTCTCATCTAAAATGGTCAGTGCTTTTTAAATAGCTGAGTCCTAAGTAATTCACCTCACAAACCCTCTTGCTTCTAATCCTTCTGCTATTGATGCCACAGCCCTTTGCCTGGGCAGATGCTATTCTGATCCTAAAACTATGGATGAAAATTGACATTTATGAATCAATTAGTTAATTCATACTGATAATTCATTCAGTAAGGGATCCTTCTATTATTATTTTTTTCTCAGAAGGCCTTCACAAGAAAAAAAAATTGATAGAAAATTCTCCAAATTTCTGCAGAACACAACACATGGAAGACTTTATTTTAGATGGTATAGGTGAGAGCTTTACCTTGGTCATGGCTCAGACAGACAAATAAGAAGGGTTTTGGCAGTCAGCATCCAAATTTAAAGTGACTACAATAGTTTAATGTATTGAGTATTAAATATAAGATATAATCTCTGTACCACAGAAGCCTTATAATTGAGTCGGATACATGGAATGACACAGAGCCACATTTGCGTTGCCTGTCCTCAGAACCTGTTAAATATTAAGCAAACAAAAATAAAATATAATCTCAACATGTCTGGTTTGCTGGAGATTTCTGCAGGATTCCTTAGAAAAGAATTTTCTTTATTCATAGCTATTAATAGTCTGATCACGTCCTTTAGGAATAGAGAATTACATTCTAACATGTCATTGAAACCAATTGTCAGATAGTTTCAGACTATAATCTTCTTAGATATTGTAGGATTTCTTTGCATTAACCTGTGCACAATTGAGCTAATACATTTTGACACTAGAATTTTACAGATCAAATGCATGTAGTAGTTTATATTCTTTCACACCGATATACTAATCTAATAATTGACAGTTTATTTTCAATTATAACACATATATTTAATTGAGTTGTTTCCATCTTGGGGAGCATATAGTGTCTTCAAGTATAATATTGAGGTTCTTAAATGTCAGGTGTAACAGGAAGGTTTGTCTTCTTTCTATAATCCCTGGTCTAAGATTGTGCAGAAAATGATCCTCAGAATCAGACCAGAAGAATCGGTTTCTAAAGGTGGATTAGTTGCTAGTAGGATTCCAAAACAGACCTCAATCAGGGCACAGAATACTGCAGCAGTGTGACTTACTACTGATTAACTAGATTAGACTGCTTATTGGAGGAGATACTCTAGATAGTGCATTGTCTTTAAGGTTCAAAGATATAAAGAGTAAAGATAATGACTGTGGAATTTGATGATTGCTGCTAAATGCCACTAGATTTACATCTGTGACCAGCCTTGTGGGAGGGTCAGGAAGCCTCCTTAGGAGCTCTTTTAGAGACCCTCATTGTACATAGCTGGAGAGCAGGCAAAGCTGAAGACTAGGCTCAGGACCGAGTTGTAAGAGTAGAAATCTAAGAGAAGATTAAATGTTAGGGTAGGCAAGTAACCTATACCAAAAATAGGGCCCCAGTAAAGAAGGAGTGGATCCTGAGAATTCAAATTCTGGTGTCCAGGTAGATGCCTTGAGAATTTAAAGCAATCAGGTCTATCTCTTGGCCTTCATATGCAGCCCCTTCTACCTACTCACTACAGAAAGGGTTTCAGTGGTGTACATACCTTAAAAAAGCAATGCCCCCCCCTCAAGGACCTTCCCCTACCTACCCTCCTAATACTACATAATTATAGAAAAGATATAGAATGTTTTTTGAGTGAAAGATTTTTTTCTAGTTAGAGAATATTTGAGAAAAATTAATCATTTGAGTAAATAGTGTTTCTGTTTAAAATTTTAAAAATTCACTATGGAAAGGCTGGCTTTTATTTTATACTTGGTATGAATCAAGTTAATCAGGCTAACATTAAGCAAAACCTGATTATGAAAGTACTTGCCCTTCTAAAGGAGAATATGGATTAAATACCAAAGGAGCTATAGGACCAGCTAAAACTTACCAGTAAGAAAAAGGAAAATATTCCCAGGAGTGTATTCTTACAGTGCTGGTTCAAAAGGGGACAGACTATATGTTGAAAACAGAAGTTTTTTGATAATGGAACATCCTCCCAGGACACAGGATTTAAAACTCTGACAAGGGGTTTGGAAAGTAGTTCCATTACACCATTTGATTGGTTTTTATAATCTTGGGAAATAAAGTGTTCCACATTAAATAAAATAGAAAAGCTAGTAATCTGTGACTAACTTAAGTAAAGGATTAAGAAGCTCAAAGCAGGTCTGTGGATGTAGCTCAGTAGTGAAGCTCTTGCCTAGCAAGCAACAGGCCCTAGATTCAATCCCCAGTACTGTAAAATAAAAAAAAGAAAAAGAAAAAAATCTCAAAGCATTGGGCATATTAGTCTAGGTCTGTCATAAAAGACTGGAAACCCACAAGATAACCATTTCCCAAGATGAAAAGAAATGACGTTTCTAAGACAGGGCTAATGGGAGGACATGTCATTACTGGGATCTGTGGGATGAGAGGATTCCAGCATATCAAAGGACAGCAAAGGCAGAATGGGACACCTGGCTCCCTGTGATCTGTAGAGATGCTAGTAGGACATGGAACCCAGATCGAGATGTATAGCTAGCCAATAAAAGTACTGATGTATCTATCATGTGTATATCACAAATATATGTATGTATGTGTATGTGCATGAATAAACAGAATGCTGAAATCAGTGAAGAGTCAAAGTCCTAGTTTCTGGACTTGAACTAGTGTTCAGATACAAAACTCATCCACTAAAGGACACATCATGTCTCCATGAAGGAAGACTTTGCGACATGAGCATGGATACAGTAAATGTTGTTGGTATCCTTCACAGATCACCTTCACTGAACCAATGCAACCTTTCTTCAGATGTTGAGAGAAGGGAGAGCACATTACAGCCTCTCACACAAGCATTGACTTTGGAGAAATGAGAACTGCCTTGCTTAGAATTATGAATTTCTGGATCCCTAACTCGGAGACTATCAGACATTTGTGACTTACTAACTCAGGCTACAAAGTGCTGTGCCTCCTCCACACTCCCATTGCGTTGCCCAAGGTGAGACCAACTGAGTGGTGCAACCAGTGCGCCAGAGTGCAGCTGGTCTCCAGCTAAGGCTGCTTCCTTGCTTAGCTGTGTTTCCCTGCCTATTTTTCTTTCCATTTTCTCCTCCCCACAGTGCTTTCTCTTTGAATCACTTTCACAGATCATTTCACTAAAGTCTTTATTTCAGATTCTGCTTTTAAGAGAATTCAACTTCAGAACCATTTCAAAGTGAAAATCTCATCTGTGTTTGGGAGGCAGAAGAAAAGTCCAGATGAAAGCTTTTTGAACCCTAAATGCTCTTCTCAGTTCTTGGTACACAGCTGAGGAATAGTGAAAACAATCTCGGCTCTTCTAGTTGCTAGAGTGTTTAAATGAAATCTCCTTTACATACACGTTAGTTCCATTGTCTCTAAAAGGAGGATAATTGTACTGTAATTGGCATTGCACATCCATGTAAAAGTAGTCATTCATTATAGGGTCTAGTTAGAATAAGTGTTCAATACATAGCAACTAGTGTGTGTGTGTGTGTGTGTGTGTGTGTGTGTGTGTGTGTGTTTTAATGGAGATTGAACTCGGGGCATTCTACCTCTGCGCTATACACACAGGCCTTTTTAAAATTTTTGTCTTGAAACAGGGTCTCCCTAGGTTGCTGAGAGCTTCACTAAGTTTCTGAGGCTGTCCTTGAATCTGCAATCCTCCGTCTCAACCTCTCAAGTACTGGTATTATAGGTGTGCATCATAACACCAAGCTCGTGGGAATAATTTTTGTCATTTGTTTTTAGATATATATTAGGCATCTTCTTGTCATATGACATATTGTAAGATTTAATATTAATATTAACAATAATTGCTAACATCAAATCGATGCATTCCAATATGGTAGACACTATCTTAAAACACATTAGGTACATGAATGTAATCCTTTCAGTTAATATATGAGATTAGTATTATATATAATACAAATACTAATACTACATTAGTATTTGTATTATATTAGTATTAGTATTTGTATTATATATAATACAAATACTAATACTACATTAGTATTAGTATTCATATTTGTATATTTTTCACACAAGGAAACTGAGGAATCCAGTAGATACATGGCTTGCCAAGTACCCAAAACTAATAGGAAGCAGATACAGGTTAATTACCTCAAACTCTGCATCTGGAGTTTACACTTTAACCACTATACTTTGCTGCCTCACTGTTATTGATCCTAATGACAACACAAGCAAAGTTAAGTAACTAATTTAAGGGTTATAGTGTAGCCAAGTGGTAGAATTCATACTCAGTACGCATGAGAACTTGGGTTCAACCCCAGCATCCAAAAATAAAATTAAAAAAATTAATTTGAGTACTTTCTATGCATTTTAAAAGCATTTTAAAAGAAAATGCTTTTAAAAGAAAAAATAGCATTTTAAAAGAAAAAATAAATATTTTTGTCTCCCTTACTATCATCATCATTTGTCTTTTAATACTTTTTTTTGGATTATTCAATCACTTGGGTAGTCTTATGTGGAGGGAAAAAAATCTCAGTATATAAGTTCATTTTTACTTTTTGGATCCTATTGTATTGCAAAAGTGGTTTGAATGGAACTGTGGGACTATTCTGCTTTATGAGAGGAAAATGGAAGCAGCTTGGTGCAAAAATCTGCTTATATAATGTCATATTTTTTCTGTATAGAATTTGTACCTTTATAAATTTATTCTTATTACAAAGATTAGCTTTTCAAAACTTTCACTGTTTTGATTTTATAGGAAATTTTTTAAATAACAAAAAATGCCAAAGGAAGATCAATACATGGGATTGCATTAAACTGAAGAGCTTCTGTGCAAAGGAAACTATCAAGAACCTCAACAGAGAGTCCACAGAGTATGAGAAAATTTTTGTAAGCTACTCTTCTGATAGAGGTAATATCTAGGATATACAGACAATTCAAGAAAATCACAGCTAAGAAAACAAATAACCCAATCAAAAAATGGGCAAAGGATCTAGATAGACACCTCACAAAAGAAGAAATACAAATGGCTAATAAATGTATGAGGAAATGCTCTACATCATTAGCCATCAAAGAGATGCAAATCAAAACTACCTTGAAATTTCACCTAACTCCAATCAGAATGGCAATGATAAAAAACAGGACAACAATAAATGCTGGCGAGGGTGTGGAGAAGTGGGAACCCTAATAGATTGTTGGTGGGATTGCAAATTAGTGCAACTACTTTGGAAAACAGTATGGAGGACCCTCAGACGAATGGGAACGAACCTACCATATGATCCAGCAATACCAAAAAGTACCAAATCCAGTATCTACCCAAAAGATTGGAAACCAAACTATCAGACAGATGCATGTGTATCTATGTTTATAGCTACACAATTCACAATTGCCAAACTATGGAAAGAGCCAAGATGTCTATCGACAGATGAATGGATTACAAAACTATGTACACAATGTAATTTTACTCATTTTGCTCAGCCATAAATAAGAACAAAATCATGTTATTTGCAGGGAAATGGATGCAACTGGAAAATATTATGTTAAATGAGATTAGTCAGTCACAAAGAGTAAAAAAGCATATGTTCTCCCTAATATACGGATGCTAGGGAGAAGATGGGGCATAAGAGGGTCTCCATATGAAAAAGGAGAAACCCTAGATAAGCAAAGAAGTTGACTTAACTGAAGGTGATGGATGGGGGGTGGGGGGACACCCTAATGCATATGATGTACATTCACAAATATATCAAAGTCAATCACTAAATTGAACTTGAGAAGGAGGGAGAGGGAAGGAGTGGGTGGGAATTGGGGAAGTGGTTAAATGAGAAATGTTTGCATATATGGCTTTATCAATTTGTACCTAACAAAGGTGTATGATTACAATGCACCAATTAATAAAAAAAAAGTTAAAAAAAAATGCCTTCTTTGATTTCCATGGGTTTTTTTGAAACTCATTTGGATGATAGAATCTATAAAGATATGTTTTACATAATATGCAGTATTATAATTTGAAACATATTTGTGGTCAATTTCATATAATCAAGATATTTTCCTAGTTCTAAGTAAAGTATATATTATTGAAGGCATGGTTGTAATAACAACTTTGTGTATGTGCTCACCACTATGCTAAGCATCTAGCCTTTATACAAGTCCTGGGAAATAATTGTTATGACCTTCATTGTACAAATGAGCAAACTGGGGCACTGATAAGGCAAAGAACCTTCCCCACTACACAGCTGCTAAGGAGACAACTGAGCTGGAACTCAGGGACAGTATGTAGCACATCAAAGCCCATTCTTATGCCAGTCCATACGTGATACTATTTTCCCGAAGAGGTACATCAGTCACATGGAGACTTAGCATATAGAAGAAATGAATATGTTCTATAGTAATTTATGCTGATTGACAGGACTAACAATCCAGATGAATGCTTGTGATGTTTGAGCAAGCTCCTGTCCAGCGCCTCGTCATAGGATATAACATTACATGTCTGAACAGCCAGGAAATTTAATTAAGAAAAAGCAGCCAAATTGCTTCTCTTAATTATTATATAGATTCATAAGAGAGGAAGGCAGTATTCAAAGAACAGTGCATAAATGTCTGATAGATCTGTGTTGAAGTATAGCTATTTACCTTGGGATCATTTTTAATTTACTGTTTCTCATTTTAACCATCTTTAATCTATCATAGATTATTTTCAATCTACCCTTATTCTCCTATAACTTGGGGACAGTATCTCCCAGCACGTATGGTTTGGATGGCATCAAAGATCATGTACCAAGTGCATGATAATCATTGTTACTATCATTATTAGCCAAATGCTCTTTGGATGGCGGTTACTAGGGATTGAACCCAAAGGCATTCTACCTCTGAGCTGTAGTTCCAGCCCTTTTACTTTTTCATTTTGAAAAAGGTGTAGCTAAGTTACTGAAGTTGGACTTGAACCTGCTATATTCCTGTCGTGTCCTCCCAAGTACTGAGATAACAGGCCTGAGCCACCATGTCTGACTACTAGCCAAATTCTTATAAGACTTATACAACCAAACTACAAGGGTTCAAGTATTTTCCTATACTAAGGACTTGATGCAATACAGAATCCAATCTGTGCGCTTGTTAAAGTAAATTTATTAAAGAATCTACTTAAAGTAGTGTTATGCTACTTTAGTACTCAAGAAGGCACCTGTACTGGTATTATAGGGCTGCTGTACAAACTACAAGCTGGATCACATGCAAATAGAAAGTTATTCTCTCCCATCTTTGGGGCAGAGAATCCTGGATTCAAAATGCTGGTAGGCCATGCTTCCTCCAGTCTCTAGAGTAAAGTCATTCCTTTTCTTTTCTGGTTCCAGTAACTCCAGGCATCCCTTGGCATCATTCAAATCTGCAGTAGTGAGAGGGCTATTTTCTTCCTCTGTGTCTATGTTCACATTTTGGGAGAACACAATTCAAACCAGACAGTTAATAAGTAAGTAAGTAAGTAAGTAAGTAAGTAAGTAAGTATTTTTTAAATTATCAAATTAGTGACCTATTTTAATGAATCTGGCTTTGCTCCTAGTAATAGCAGTCTTGGAACCAAAGTAATATGAAATCAATCTCTCCATTTTCACTTCTTTGCTACAAGATTGCTGCATTGGTTGGTACCATTGTAACTATAAGCCTCCTTTAGACCACATATTCTTCTAATTACTCTACTGCATGATAAATTCTATGCATAATTTCTTCATTTGGTACATACTAGGATAGTGTTGCCCAAAATATTTCACTTGGTTGAAAGAATCACTATTTCACAATCACAACAGATGTGGTGTTGTGCCACTTTCCAAAGCATAGAAAAAGACTGTTTACGGAGACATTTTTATTTATCATAAAAATAGTAACTTATTGAATCTCAGGAGACAAAGATTAGCCAATTTTCTGAAACATAAAAAAAGAAATGTTTTGTAATGGTTTGGATTTAAAATGTCCCCCTACGACTCACAGAAATAAGGGAACAATGCTGGAAGCAGAGCTTTGTTGCTAGGGACGGGGTCCCTGGCAGTGTGGCCTTGGGGATGATATATCTTTCTTCCTCTCCCTGCTGCCTGCCTTTCTTGCTTAAGACCATCATGATGCAAGAGCAGAGCCTTGCTCTCTCCCTCCCTCTGCTTCTGGCTTCCACAATGTGAGAGCAGAGCTTTATGTTCTCTCTCTCTCTGCTTACCACTACCATTCCTTGAGCTTCAGACCCTGACCTCCCATGGACTGCACCTAGAATCTCCAGAAAACTGTGAGCAAATAAATTTTTCTTCCTCTAAATTGTGTGGTCAGTTATTTTGGAGTCATGCTTCACTATACTTATATTTATATTTTGTTGGGAATATATTATGCACCTACAATTCATACTATAGTTAATAATACTGGTAAAACTGAGCTTAGTAAATCACAGTTGCTGCTACAAAGCAGAATTCACAGAGCTTCCTGCTGTCCTTCATTCTTTGATATCTTATGCACTGCTTATATATGGTGCCACATAGATACATATCTATTTGCAGCTTATATAAATTTGTCATACTGATAAAAGTTTAATACAGACTATGGAGCAGTGGCTTAATTTTTATGCTAAAATACCTCAAAACTAACTCTAGAGGAATTGAAGATTTTCTCATAAAAAACAACTAAAGAAACTTCTTTGTGCTTGTGTTCACAGGATATTTTTGTTTTGTGAAGCATTAGTTGTCTAATTGCCAAGTGAGTTATTTTTTTAATACATTCATCCTATAAATAATTATAGGAGCACCATACCAAACACTGGGGATTTGTGAAGACATATAAATCAGAGCCCTAACCTCAAGGAGATTTGATTCAAGGAGAAAGAGAATATGATGGGCTAAACTATCAAAAATTATACATGATAAGATAGACTGAAATCAAATGCCAGATGGAGACAGAATGAAACAGAAGTGGTTCACTATAGGATGAATGGAATTTTTTAGAGAAAAACACTGGAAGAGGGGGTATTAGCATGGATCCTAATCTCACCTTTTTTGAGCTTTTTCAAAAATTTTTGTTTGTAAAGTCAGAATGTTAACATCTACTTTGAAAATACAAGACTAAATGTGAAAATGCTTTATAGATTATACCATAATATCTAAAAGTGAATTGCTATTTTATGATATTTTCTACCAGCTGCTCTCTGCAGATATACATTTCTTCAATTATTTTGTCCGCTAGTGTACCATTACCTAGATTGCTGTGAGAATGATAGCTCTCTGAAAAGAAAAAAGATGTAACAAAGATGTCTGCATTTAAGTTTGTTTTAAAATCCATAATCTGAAAATAATGATTTGCTTCTTTGGAAGTTTAGCCAACATAAACACCTGAATGAAAGGTTCATAGATATATCTCTTTATTCAAAGAGTGTTCATGCAATTAGAAATACTTTTAAAGATGTTTAGGCATCTAACTCCATGTTTATTCTAAAATGGAAGTACTGGGACATGATTTTCATTTTGATCTGCTATTTTTTCAAATATTTTAGTGAGGGTAATAATTCTCAGAATATTTTTCTTTCTGCCAGGTTTAAAAGAGATCAGTATAACTCAATCTCTTCCTTGGAAGAAGGAAGAAGATCTATTATTTACTATATTCCTGTAGATTTTTTTTTCTCTTTTCTGTAACATACAGGTTTCATTTCTGGTGAGTTACTAATGCCAAAGGTATGGAATTGATATCTTTAAATTTTAAAATAAAAATTTAATAACTTCCAAGGAAAAGATTCATGTTGTATCTGGATGAGATAATTTAAAAAATTCTTTTCTTATCATAATCTTTTCACAGGTTGTAAAGAGACTTTGATGTGAAGATA
The DNA here is from genome assembly GCA_004027655.1 of Graphiurus murinus. Lineage (NCBI taxonomy): Eukaryota > Metazoa > Chordata > Mammalia > Rodentia > Gliridae > Graphiurus > Graphiurus murinus. Next base: position 20,221 of record PVLC010018938.1, on the reverse strand, counting down.
ATTCAAAAATAAAATGGAAAGAAGATGATGAAGAACCAACACTGACAGTTTGATTAGTTCAAAAGCTAACTTTTATCTCATAATAGCTTAATGCCACAAGTTATAGACTTATATTTTTTAAAATTTACTTTGATCTGCATATCAACTTCTATAATGTTTTTTATCATTGAAAAAAATAAAATAAATTAACAAAAAAGGAGGGAGACATAAGAAATGGAAATTTAATTTAATTTAGTTGGTGAGAGAATGACACTTTAAATATTATTCAGTGAGTTACAGTAGAGAAGTGGTAAGAAAAGAGTTAGTGAGAAATTTTGCCAATTATTGTTTTTTTCTAATGGATTCTAAGTGCACAAGCTACAAAAAGAAAACTCAGTTTTATCCTATGTTAGTTAGTCCTCCAAAATGACTTTCTAAAATGAGTTATACTAATAAAACAGAGGATGAAAAAATATCTCTAATAGCAAGTAACACACAATTTTTCCTCCAATTCAGTAGGTACACTATGACTTTACATGTTGAATAAAATGACAGATGACCTACTGAAGATATTCAATGAAATTTTGAAACCAGCTTTGTAAGTTGAGGTTCATCACTCATGTGCAATACAAGAGAAGTTTGATGAGGCTGTTGAGAGAATCCCTTTGGAAAGGATAGTCAGAGCTAGGTGCGTGGTGGTGCATGCTGCCTCTAATTCTGTACTTGGAAGACTGAAAAACAGAAGGATCGCAAGTTTGAGGCAAGTCTCAACAATTTAGTAGACCCTAAGCAATTTAGTGAGATTCTCTTTCTAAATTAAGACAATCACAGGGCTGGGGTTGTACCTTAGAGATAGAATTACTCTGTCTTCAATACCCAGTACAAAAAAAAAAAAAAAAGTATAGTCAATTTTGTGTGTTTTGTAGCTTCCGATACTCTGGGGAAGACTAAGTTGGTGGGAGTGTTAAAATCAAGAGATTCTAGACTTAGAAAATGTCAAAAACCCTCTCATGTGCAAATTGCATGTGAACTAAGATATAATATTGAAATGGGGATATCTCCTCTTGTAGGGTTCTTGTTCAGTAGATTCCTATGAATGAAGGCCAAGGTCTAGTGATGGGTATAAAAATATGAAAGTTTATTCTAAGTTAAGGAAAGATAGAGGACAAAAATTGTTTTCCCCCTCATGGTAAGGAGGTGTTTGTGAAAGAGAGTAATCATCCAAGTTCTTGAGAGGTTGACTTTTAAACCTTACTGAAGTTCCTCATCTGATATTTTGTGATTGGACAAAGTTAGGTTTTAGGAAAACAAAGTCTTTTGCCTAATTTCAATCCTTAATTTAAATTGTTATATTGTAAGCAGGTGAACCAGATCTCCAGGCACCCACCAGTCTCTCACCTCCCCCCAACTCACAGAAGGTGATAAAGATGGCCATTTTGAATCTCTCCTATTCCTGGGTCCTCTGCCCTGCTTCAATAGTGGGAACAAATTTATAGTGGAAACAAATTTATTTCATTATTTCTAGTCTTTTTTTTTTCACTAAAATAATCAAATAAATTATTCTTCAGGATTCTATTTGGAACTTCCATGAAGATCAATTGTATTCCAACAAATAAAAATCAATGCATAAGGTACTATGATTAATCAAAAACTTATTTGAAATGTCTATCAAGTGATACAGATTCAATCAATATTTATTGAATTTATGAACTGATGTTAGATTTTTAGATGGAAATAGCAAACTGGTAGTATGGCCCAAGGAAAATATATTTTCAAAGGATTAAGTGCATCTCATGAAAGAGCTTACCCTCACCTTAAAGGAAGAAAGAGCCAGGAATGAAGATCTTGTAATAAAGTCAAAATCCTCAGACAAGAATCTAGAGAAGAAAGATAATGGTCATTAGAGACTATCTAAGCTATCCTGATTTCTATCTCGGCCCCAGGATGAGAAGAGACTATCAATAAAAACTAAAAGTAAAGTTTAGCTCTGAAATGATTTGAGTATTCTCTGAAAGTATACTTATCAGAATGACCTAGTCTTATTTTTATCCCCTTTCTCCTTTTCTTGATTCAGAATTGAGGTTGGATAGAGGAAATAAACAAAATAATCCAGGCATGATGGTTCATTTGAATCCCAGTGCTTGGGAGCCTGAGACAGGAGGATTGCAAGTTTGTAGCCAGCCTCAAACTTAGTGAAGCCCTGTTTCAAAATAAAGAATAAAATATAGGGGTGAGGGTGTAGCATAGAGGTAGAATGCCCCTGGATTTAATCCCAAGTATGGAAAAAAAAGGAAGGAAGGAAGGAAGGAAGGAAGGAAGGAAGGAAGGAAGGAAGGAAGGAAGGAAGGAAGGAAAGAAGGAAGGAAGGAAGGGAGGAAGAGAAAAGTACAACTTAAATGTGTAATTCTATGGCAAAACTCCACATTACCCTTACTCCTCAACCAAGCCTGTTAGTGCCAAATTTCTAGGATTTTACAAAACTTTATTATTTAACCTCAGTGCTATTCACTATCCATAAAAGGTATCTGTTGGTCAGATAGCAGAGACCACACAAAAGAACCAGAAAGGTGGCCAGACACCACACTGGAAATTCACTCACTTACAAAATACCTTGGACTGCACTTATCCAAACTTGGAATAACTAAGCAGGAGAAATGTCTGTTGATGAACAAACAACAGTAGTCATACAAGAAAGCAAGCTCCTTGAGCACTGTTAGTCCTTGGGCACTGTGAGCCATCCCAAATGTAGATAGTTCAAACACAAGAACAATCTCCTGGGGCACTGTTAGCACCCTGAATATTCAAACCAAAGAGGTACCTGTTGATAAAACAGTGAAGGCTCCATGGGATCTGAAAGATTAGTAAACTATCCTAAAATGTCTTGTGACTACTAGATTTATGTTAAATAAATCCATAAATCTCACATACTCTCTTTTAACCAGCCATCAAAAAGTCTCCTATGAAAGAAGAGCCAAAGACCCCAAAATGCATCTCTCACTGTGGAGATGACATACATTCTCCCTTGAATGTGCATTTCTTACTTTCCTAAATAAATCTTTATGGCTCTGACTGATTAGCGATGAAATTCTTTTCTGTTATGTATGTCAAGAACTTCACTGGCCTTGGTTGTGTTCTCCTCTCTCCCCAATGAGAACTCCTCAGAAACCTTCATGGAATCATCTCTTATCCCATAACAGAAAGACATAAGGCAACGTGAAGCTTGGGCAGTATGAAGGCTCACCTAAGCCTCCAATGAAGACGCTGAACAGCTGAACTGACAAGAGCCTGAAGGAATGAGCCATACTCCTGGAAACGGTGCACCAGGAAGAGCACAGAGGAGTCTCCAGGTACCTGGCTGAATGTTAGTCACATCACTCCATTTGAGCAGTGGAATGTTGGATATTAGCATGGCTTTTAGGATTTCTGGGGACCTGGAAAAAAGATGAAGACAGCAAATTGGTGAAAGATCTGGTATACTTTAGATACCTAGTTTAAAGTAGACTTATGCATACTCTATAGAAGGATGAGAAATGAAGATATGTTTATAAAAACAGACTTATTTATTTAAAATTAGTAGAAATTTTCCAAATCTCTCAAAGAAACAGGGAAATCACTACAGCTAAGCTGATCATATGATAATTTATTTCCACTGGATGGAAGTGAATACATTCATCATTTTGTAAATGCTATCCTTCTGCAATATTAATATGGTCAGAAATCTATTGTGTTGCAATTTCTAGTTCCATGAAAAAGGATTCATAAGGCAATAAAATTATGAAAATACAGTCCATCTAAGCCTAATATGCCATTAGGTAATGAGAAAGAAAGAATAATAAAGAAGAAGAAAGAAAGAAAGAAAGAAAGAAAGAAAGAAAGAAAGAAAGAAAGAAAGAAAGAAAGAAAATGCTAAAACAAGCATCTGTGGCTTCATGCCCAGTTGCTTTATTTCCTTGAATAAACCTGTTGGAGATCAACACCTGCATACTTTCCAACATGATCTCATTATATAATGGGCCTTCAGTGAGTATACTGTGGTTCCAGGTGTCATTGTCTTTTCAGTCCTTGGCATCCAGAAATGTAACATTTGCATGACAAATGATCACATCAGTTTTGGCAGGAAGTGTCATTCTGCTGTGGGAAGATATGCAGAAAGAGGCTTTCAGCTGAGGCCAGTTTAACATAACTCTTATCTGCTTGGCTAGCTCCTTTTGGACTTCTCTGTGTATCTCTGGTGTTGAAGCCCTGGATGTATCAGTTAACATTGCAGCTGTGGTAATAAACAGTAAGCAAAGTAGTTGCTGCTACTATTTGAGTTAAATCCCCTTTTATGTTAGTCATATACCAGACATTTCTATATAAATGGAACAGACTATATGCAGAAAACTTAAAGTGGGTCAGCAATGACACATCTTATTCCTCCAAGTTCCTTTGAAGTATTAATGATAACTGAAATAAACTCCCCATGGGACAGATCAAATTTTGCACATACATAATCCATTCTTAATACTTTTCTTCTCAAAAGTTCACACTGAAGGCTGAAGGATAAAATAACTTTCAAAAAATTTTTAAATAAATTAATTATGCAGGTAGACTCTTTCCCACTTCTCAACTACTACTTTATTTAAAAAAAAAAAAAAGCACAAATATTGTGTGGAATAGATTTTGTATGTAAATACACCTTTTTGGTCATTTGTTAAGTGTAAATAAAGGTGAAGCTAGGGCCTTTTGTAAATGGTCATTTGTATGTGAATAGATGAACAGGAAAAAAACAAAGTAAAATGGATAAAGATATAATGAAAATTGAAGCAAAGACTTGTTGTTGTTGTTGTTTAAGGGACATAATTTATTTAGGAAAGCACAGATAAGCATTCAAGGGAGAATGTGTGCCATTTCCAGAGGAAGAGATAGCTGGAATAGAGATATTTTAAAATCCATTTATAAAATCAAAAGAAAAGAAGAAAATTCACTTACCAACCCCTTAAAGAGTGCTAGACACAGTGTTATGTACTAGAAGCAAATTTCCTGTCCTTCAAGAGATTATACATTACCTGTGGGGAGAGTAGTTCTACATGTATGAAATAGCTGCCAAGTATAAATTTTCTATTACCACAAGAAAAGAGATTTTAAAATGCTTACAGGGAAGGTTAAGTGCACTAGGAAATGTATTCTTGTTCAAATTTAATGTAAAGACTCACAAATTTACATTTTCAACCAAGAGTTATTTTTGTTTCAAGTACCCAACTCAAATGCATATGCAATAAGATTACTTCTTTATTTCAAAGGCACATACTATTCAATGTTTAAAAATTTACTTTTAAAAGCTGAGGCTTTTTGAAATAAATTTTATTGTGTATATTTTAGATATGTACATGCATGTATCTTATATATTAAAATATATCTTACATGAAAAATGGCTACTATGGTGGAATAGATTAACATATATCATATCACATAATTAACCATTCCTTACTCTAGAAGTTGTTCTTCTCATACTCCTTGTGATCCTTTCCATTCTCCATATTGTAGGCAGAGTAACTGTTTGAAAATGCAGTTCATATGTTACCTCTCTAAAGAAGACTTTTCAATGTCTGATATGCTCTTAGGATGAAGATCAAATTCCTAATAAAGCAAATCAATTGAGTTCTCTTAAGAACAAGTGGCAGAAAAGGTAGCTCAAGGTGGCTAAAGCTATCAGAGAATTTACTATTTCCCTTGCACTAAAAATTGAGGAAGTGGAACTTTTAAACCACAACTTGAAGCACCTTTCTCCTTTCTTCTTTGTCCAGCAGAATCCAGGTGAGATTCAGTCTCCCAGCATCTCTCATGTGATTTTAATAATAAACAATTATTTGTCATTCTAAGTCACTGATATTTGAGGGTTTCCTCTTCACAAGTTAACTTACAGAAAACTGAATGTAGAATTTGCTATCTATGAATAGGATGTTGACAACAGAAAGTACCAGAGTATGTGGCATTAGCTAAAGGGAGAGGAAGAAAGCAGTGAGGACACTAATATAGGAGTTTAGAGAAACCACAGAAGAGTGAAACATTTGGTAAAATGATCATTTGGAAGGAACAATATGCACTTAATAAACTTTGAGCTTTATTTGTTTGTTTGCTTATTTATTTATTTGTTACTGGCACATTGTAATCATATATCTTGATAAAGTTCAGGGTGATAGAGACATACATGCACAAAGCCCTCATTGAGCCATCCCCCAATTCTCCATCCCATTCTCTCTCCCTCCCCTCCTTCCAAAGCTCAGCATTGAAAGTGCTTTGACAAGTTTGTGTATATACATCATGCTCATTAAAATGTTTCCCTCTTCTCCCCCTCTCATCTCCCTAGGTTAGGTTCCCTTCTTCACTCAACTAATGTTTCTCCTCCATTGTCTGGAGTCCCCCTATGTTCCAATTTCTCTCTAGCATCAGCATATTATGGAGAACATCCAATGTTTCACTTTTTTGTGACTGGCTAATGTTACTTAGCAAAATGTTCCCCAGTTTCATCCATTTCCCTGCAAGTGACATAATTTTGTTCTTCTTTATAACTGAGTAAAATTCCATTGTATACATATTCCTTAGTTTTGTAAAGTCAAGATAGATCAAAGACCTGAAACTTAGACCAGAGACTTGCAGCTACTTGAAAAGAGCATAGGACCAACAGTCCAACATATAGACAAAGGTGAGTACTTCCTAAAAAATACCCCAATGGCACAAGAAATTAAAATGAGTATCAATACATGGGATTATATTAAACTCTATACCACTCCTGAGTATCTAACCAAAAGAATTGAAACAAAATTACCAGAGTAATACATGCATATCTATGCTTATAACTGCACAACTCACAGTTGCAAAACTATGAAACCAGATGAGATGTCCATCAAATCTGAGCTTTAGATAAAACTTTTTTGAACATATTGGCTGCCTGAGTTGGCTAGCATGTGTTTCATTTGAAGAGACAGTTCAAGTAAAAAATTAGATAAATTTAAGTAAACAAAAAGGTAAGTTTCCAAATACAGGGTGGAAACTACTGTACTAGAAACAAAATAAATCTGTCATTCATCTTTACTTAGTAAATGATTCTAAAAGGTGCAGTGGCATATGCCTATATTTTGAGACAGGAAAATTGTAGGTTGAGGCCAGGCTCAGCAATTGTAGGTTTGAGGCCAGTCTCAAAAAATAAAGTAGGGTTAGAGGTATATCTCAGAGGTAGAATGTCTCTGGGTTTAATACCTAGTTTCTCTCTCTCACACACACACCCCCCCACACACACACACATACACGCACACACACACACTCACACAATGTCTCAATTAAGGTAAAAACAACTTCAAGATGCCCACAGAAGCATAATTTGAAGAGAACGACTAAAAGGCCTATGGATCAAATCTCTAAGTCTGGTTGTACTAAGTGAACATCAGTAAATAATTTCATTTAGACAAATTTCTTAAAGATGATAGTGCATTGCCTTGGTATTATGAAAGCCTGATATATTAGACAACTTAGGCTGCCATAAAAAAGCGACATAAACTGGGTGTCTTAACAACAGATTATTTCTCACAATTCTGGAGCCTGGGAGCCTGAGATCAAGGTGCCAGTATGGTCATGTTCTGAGAATTCTATTAATTAATTAGTTAATTAATTAATTAATTAACTTTTATTTTCTGGCTTGTGGAGGGCCACCTTCTCACTGTGTCCTCATGTAGTAAAAGAGGCAGAAAACACAGCATCTGATCTCAGCATAAAGGATTGAACTTCATAACTTCCTCTAAACCTATTTTCTTCCCCTATGCATCATCTTTATATTCCAGAAAATTGGAGTTTTAACATTAGAATTTAGTTGGGAGGAGGGCACAATTCAATCAATTTTACCTAATAAACTCAAAGAATCTATAATTGAGTCTAGAAGGAAATTGAGAAAGGTTATGTCTCAGAAAGAATTGTGAGTATAGTTATTGGCACATAGACCAGATAGTTTAAAACAAACAAACAAACAAACAAACAAACAAAAAACCCTACCACCTTCTCCCATCTACCCACTGAAAACTAGCAAGATATTTTACAGTGTAATACTAATGGTGTTACCTATCTTGATTGTAAAGACTGTAAATACATAGAATATTTCTTGATATCACAACTTTTTATAGGTAAAGACATAAACTTTTTCATATCCTCAAAACTTTCTTATGCTATGTCAAAAGAAAATATTGTTAAAGACACAGGCAAATGCTTAGAAAACAATAGAATTTTTTACTTTATTGGAAAAACTGACAATTTTTCAAGCTATGTATCCTACACCAGGATAAGGGCAATATCATATTTCCTTGATGAGATTTCAAAATTTGTAGTAATGGGTGCTTTCTGTGAATATCTAATTATATTATGTTTCATTGTAATTGCCTTTTCCCTGTTTCTTCACTCTTCTTTAGATATGTAGGGAACAGATAGCTTGTCTTTTGAAAATTTTTTCTTTCTTTCTTTCTTCAAGAAGAACCCTAGCAACATCTAATTTGGATAACGGGTTTTGATCTTTGAAATAAGTGGTGTGAAGAAGGAGTATGTATTAGTTAGATTTTACATGCTATGACCAAAATGCCTGACAAAAACAATTTAGTGGAGTAATGACTTATTTGGGGCTCAGGGTTTCAGAGATTCAGTCCATGGGTGGCTGGCTCGAAGGCAGACATCATGGCAGCAGAATGTGGTGTAGGAAAACTAGTCAACTCCCAGAAGCCAGAAGCAGTGAGGGAGACAGGAAACCATCAGGGAGAGATGAGGTTCTCAAGGACACACCCCCAGTGACCGACCTCCTCCAGCCATGCTCCACCTCTAAATCTTTCTGTATTGGGGACCGTGTTTTTAACACATAAGCTTTTGGGGGACATTTCAGAGCTAAACCACAATAGAGCAAGTATATACTTTTCCTTCTGTTGGCAAATGCTTATTCTGGTAGGTTGTGTTATTGAATTATAGTTATTCATTCTTTCCCTACAGTCACCATACTTCCTGGAACTACTGACTTTAGAGTTGGTCATATGGAGTCTGTATGCCAATTTATATGCACATTTGTGATCTTTGATACATCTGGACAGAAGGTTTGATTATGACTGCATGTCTTTTCTGGGGTCCCAGTGATTTACATCTTTCATAAGCACTTTTTTCAGGTAAAAGTACTTCCTTAAACCCGGCGTGGTGGCGCATGCTTGTAATCCCAGCATTCGGGAGGCTGAGACCGGAGGATCCGGGTTTGCGGCCAGCCTCAGCTACCTAGTGAGGCACTCCTCAACTTAGTGAGACCCTGTTTCAAAATAAAGAATAAAAAAATAGGGCTGAGGGTATAACTCGGAGGTAGAATGCACCTGAGTTCAATCCCCAGTACTGAAAAAATAAAAGTACTTCCTTCATCCCAGGTTCTTGAGAAGTTATGTGACGCCATCTCTAGCAAATCCAAATTAAAGCCCAGCAGAGACACAGGTAGCCAGAAAATTTTATATAGTGTGAATGAATAATAAATAGTTGTTAAACATTGAGATCTTAAAACATCATTTCAATACCTTGTAATAGAAAAAAAGAGATTCAAGAAATCTTTGATTTTAATAAAATGGGAAAATTATTATTTTAACAAATGACAGAAAAAATTCTAACATAGAACAATATCAATTATATAAAAATATTTATAAATTGGTTGTGGTGACACACATCTATATTTCCAGTACTTGGCAGCCTGATACAGGAGGATCTTGGGTTCGAGATCAGTATGCGGTAACTTAGTGAGAATCTGTTTCAAATAAAAAATGAAATAGGAATAGGGATGAGGGTGTAATTCATAAGTAGAAGGCTCCTGGGTTCAATCCCTAGTACCACAAAAAGAATGTGTGTGTGTGTGTGTGTGTGTGTGTGTGTGTGTATTTATGCATGTATATATGTATGTGTTAATTGTGTGAAGAAAATTACTAAGATGATAATAATTATTTTTAGCTGGTATGTATTAAGAAGTAATTTGGACTTTGTATTTAGAAGATCTATATTCAATTCCCTGTCCAGCTGCTCTGTAGTCATGTGATCACCTTTAACCATATCTGCTTCTACCTCACAGGGCTATTGTTAAATTAGAAAAGATATGAATGTACAGTATAAATAAATTAGCCAGTGGCTTCATAGTAAGATATAAATAAATATTGTTATTCTTATTTAACCTTATCATTACAATAACTTCAATATTTCCAAATTTTTTGAACTGGGTATATGTTGCTTTTAGATAAAAATAAAAATCATAAAAATAGAAAAATTAAACTTTCCAGTTCTAATATCAAAATCCATACAATGTTAAGTGGCTTATTGATGAGAGAGAATGGTACCTAGTCAAAAGAAACAGTGAGTAGCTAACAGACCACCACAGAGCATACCAGAACTGTTCTGATTAACAGTATATGGTCCTCAGAAAAGCTAGCTGATTAATCTCCATGTATTGTAAAGAACAATTTGAAAGCAACCAAGAAATGTGAAAAAGTACAGAGGAGTCATTTCAAAAGAGTCCTTTCTAGAAACTTAAGAATATTCTTTGCACCCAGTGGGATGCAATTTGATGAAGTCTTGTCTTATACCCTAAGAAAAAGTACCTGATGACGACTTAGTGCCTGTTGAGAGAACAGGCAGAAATCTCAGCTTTTATACCTCTATAGTAGAAATAACCAGAGACAGTGACTTCTCAGCAGAGTGAGAGACTCTCTTAAGTGCAGATACTTATAAGGCTTCTAAGATCAAAAGGGTCTTCTGAGGTCAGAGCTGCCAGAACCTTGCTGAGTCATCAGTGAATAGAAAGACTATTTTGTAAGAACTAGAAGCTTACTTATGAGTTATATTTTGATCCTAAATATTGTGGTAGAAAAGTGGGAATTAACTATTATGAATTACTTTGTTGATGGAACATATTCAAGAACAGAAACCATGGTTTTATGGACCATACAAGCTAGGTGTCATAAAACCACCTAAGCTGCCTCCTAAATGGCTTTATGGCTCTGCATATGGTGCTAAGTATATAAGGAGGTCAAGTGGTTTATTAGTATGAAATTGTGGTTGCATCACATGATCTTTCCTGTCTTTCTCTTTCTAATCTTTTTCTTATTCTTTAATCTTTCTTGCTACATAGCATTTTTCACTTTATATAAATATTGACCAACAGGTAATCTGTGCCTTAATCAGACACTTTGAAGTAGACGCATTTTATCAAACATGTCAGTGAATTTTCACAAGTGCATGACCAGGTAACTATCACTCAGATAAAACAAAACAAAAAAAAGAACATTACCAGCAACCCGGATGTTCCTTTATATACCCTTTGAATCATTACCCTTTCCTTAGGCTAGTCATTAATGTGAGTTACAACAGGAATTATTTTTTCCTTTCCTGAAGTTTATAAAATTGGGAATCATACAGCATGTCTTTTCTGACTTCCAATATTATAACTATTAGATTTTAGCATGGATTTTTCACACAATAAATAAACAATAATTTAGTTGAGAAAGCACAGATGAATAATCAATGCTTAACTACATTGTTAAATAGATAATCCAGTGATGGTTATTTTCCACATTTTGTGTTCCTGTCAATGTGACAGCCGTAGAGCTTCAGCACAGGTACTTTGGTGAATGAGATGAGCATTGTATGTTCTCCTTTTACTTGCCTTTGAGGGTCACACAGCATCACATTCATCACTGTCTATTGATTATAAATAATTTTTAAACCCACCAGATTCCAGGCCAAGGGAATTTCTCTTCCCTTGATGGCAGTGTCAAGTTTCTAGAGCACAGAACAGCAAAATTTATATATAAAAAAATATTTTAGACTTTTCAGACTACAGAAACCTGTCACATATGTACATTCTTTTCTCTTTTTTATTTGATATATTGTAAATTTTACATCGTATTGGGGTATAGAATGTCAGACTCATGCATGTACATAGTTCTTGGTGCCCTTCCCACCACGTCCCTCCCTTTATCTTCTCCTTCCCACACATGTCTTTGATATTGGAATTGGTACTTTTCTATACATTCATAGCATTATTTTTACTATTACACTCTTTATGATTTCATCTCCCATTCTTGCTCCCCCTGGAGTCTCTGTTCCTTTATCTGATGTTGCCCTCATTTCCAAATACTCTCTAGCTTCCACATATAGGAGAACATATACATGTACTCATTTATGGCTGTAGTCAGTGTGATATTCTTGAGTTCCATTCCTTTTCCTGCTGTACATTATTTTCTGTTTAAAAATATTTTTAAAAGCATTCTTAGCTCAACATCAGTAAAAAGAAAAAAAAAGAAAAGAAAAAATAGAATATAAATCTAAGGATACTTGGTCTAAAGACTGTATTTTTCAGACTTTCATTTAAGAAGAACATATGGGATAATACTTATACTTGAGCTTACCATTCCACTAAAGGTACGCATGCTTAAGGAATGATAGTGAAAGATGACTAGTACTAGAGGAAACAGCCATGTAAAATACTCTCAGAGATTAGTACATAGAAGGTAAGTTAGTATTATCTTGAGATAAGGCTTTAAAGAAGAGATATTGGAACTGGTCTTTAAAGTAAGATATTACACATAGAAATGGAAAAAAAAAGGAAGAAGAAAGTGCGTAATAAAATAAATATGAAAGTACATATTATATTCAATGAATCACGAGTAGGTTGAGATTTCAAAAAATTAGGAATAATTGTGTGGAAGTGGTAAAACAGAGTAGAGAGTTTGGACTAATTTGTGAAGGGTTTTCTAAAGCATGCTGAAATGTTTAAACTGAAATGTTAGCAATAAAATGCTAAAAAAAAACTTTTGACCAGGAGATTTCATATCTCTGGTCTTTAATTCTTAGGATTCATCACAGTTGCACCAAGATGTAGAAGACAAAAATATTCAGTGGGCAAAGTGTTTCCTCCATTCTCTATCACTTACTCACTCTTGCTTTAGCAAGAGAAACTCATTTTGTCTACAGACAAACAGGTGATGAACAAGAAATGATAAAGAGCCATTTTGAAAAAAAATAATTTCTAAAAATAAATTGATAATCACCGCTATATATAATGAATAACCATCAAAGGTTTGAAAGCAAGGGAATGCATTGCTGATTTATATGTTTCAGTGCTATTCTGTTGACTTTGAGGAGATTATGTAGTTTAAAAAGTAAAAATGTGATGGAGAGAAGCCAGTAGGAAGCAGGTAATTTGAAAGCCCTAATTAAAAAATAATAGCAAAGATTTTAATAAAAACATTTAGAATTCATTTTTAAGGATACAGAAATAAAATGGATATGAACTGAACTGAAGTGAAAATCAAAACCAAAATTTATTTTAAGATAATTTTCAAAGTAACTCTAATGCAAATAGAAAAAAAAAAAAGCAGATTTAGAATTTGGGGCTAAAAATGAGATGTATTATAAGTATATTAAGTTCTAGGTTATAATAATAATGCTTAGGAAGCAGATGAAATACATATTGAAACATGAAAGACAAGTTGTAAAATGATAAAAATATTAAAGAAAGTTAAGAATTGGAAGATAATGGCATCCCAATGGGATATATGTAATGATAAAGTAAAATGATTAAGCCTGAAGCATAGGGAGTCAATCATTTAAGAGCTAGAGAAATAGAATACAATAAATAACTAAATATAGTGGAAAAATCAGGAAAGTTATCTCAAAGAATACAAAGAAAACTAGATCCTTTAAAATGTAATCAACAGAAATAAATTCATTAGAAGTAAAATGATGTAGAGTAATAATTCAAAAGAAGTCACAGGGGATCAAAGCGAGAAAAATCACTGTGAAGTTTTGGGGAAAAAGTTGCAGTAGAAAAGCTCAAAGAGAAGTCTTATTTTGTCACTGATTTCTAGACTTTAATATAATGATTACATATTTTGCATTAATTGCAGGACTGACACTAATTTATAAATGTTCAACATCTTTAGAAATCAGGGAAGTGGAAATCAAAATCACACTAAGATTCCATCTAACTCTGGTTAGAATGGCAATCATCAACAACACAAACATTAAAGAATTCTGATGAGGATGTGGAGAAATAGAAACTCTAATACACTGTTGATGGGACTGCAAACTAGTACAGCCACTATGGAGATCAGTGTGAAGGTTTCTCAGAAGGTTTGGAATGGCACTATCATATGACCCAGAAATATCGTTTCTGGGTATCTTTCCAAAGGAATTGAAATCAGAATATTATAGCAATACTTGCATACACATTTTCACAGCAGCACAATTCATAATAGCCAAATTATGGAACCAATGTAGGTATCCATCAACAGATTATGGATCACTAAATTATGATGTATACAAACAATGGAATTTTACTCAGCCATATACAAGAACAAAGTCATGTCATTTGCAAGAAAATTAATGGAACTCAGGAATATTATGCTGAGTGAGCTTAGCCAGTTCCCCTCAAAAATTAATAGATGCATGTCGTCTCTTATATGTGAAGCTAGAGAGAAATTCAGAAATAAGATTAACATCAGGTAAAAATAAGAACAAAGATTCCAATGTAATGATTGAGGGAGGTTAGAGAAGGGAAGGGGGGACAAAGACTAAAGAGTAACAGTTGAAATAATGTTATGTATGTATAAAAAAACATAAATCTCACTGAAATGTATGAGAAGGGGAGGGAGGAGATGGGGGCAGGTCTCTCTGAGGGAAGTGCACCAAGAGTTCTGAGCATGTGTATTATCACTATTTACCCCAATATGATGTATAATTACAATGCATCAAATACAAAACAAAAAAGTACAAAACTAGCTCTGTTTAGAGTCTTCAAAGAAATAAGATTGTATATACAAAAATACAAAAGCTTAAATTTTAAATATTTAAAATAAATGTATAGAGAAAAAAATTCCTGAGGTTTGCAAATTTTAAATTTAATGTTTATTTTTTGTCATAAAAGTATCTCTAGAGTGAAATACTGAAAGAGTATACTATACATCTAGGAAAATTTTCATGGGACAATAAACTCAGATGTTACAGTAAAACTACTAGAGTATAATGAAAGGCGAATATTCTATGGACCTCTAGGAAAAATTACTTGTCAGTAAGGAAAATCACATTATTTGATACTTATCTATAGTGACAGGAGAGAAAATATGATATCTGAGTCCAGATTCCCAAGGGAGGATAGGCATAGTGGAGAGCTTATGAAAATTATCTTCTTATTGAGTATATCATCTTAGAAAAATAGAAGACAGACTCAAGATGGAAAGAAAGCACTGAAGATTTAAGGAAAGAGGACATGGTTAGAACCATACATTTGAAATGAGACTAGTTAACATAAGATTTTTTTTTTCCAGCCACATTTCGTTTCAGGATTGGTTGCATGGAGTAGGTAAAGAGTGATATTTAACTAGGATTAGCATTTAGTAAAGAGACAAAGTACAAAGTAAAGATGTATGAGGGACTTATGGGTGTATAAGTTTTTATAATTATTGCCATTGAAATTCTTAAAATCAATGCTATGGAGGTATATTTTTGATATAGTAAGAAGCTCCTATTTTTATGATATTTTGGGGGCAAAATTTTAGGTTCATTACAAAATTTGGAAAATAATACAGAGATTCCAGAAATTACCTAAGGCCATACACATATATATATCCTCCTCTATTATCAACAGCACCAAGAAGAGTAACACATTTACTACAATTGTTGAATGCACATTAACACAACATTGTCAGCCAAAGTGCATAGTTTACATTAGGGTGCACTTTTGGTATACATTCTATGGGTTATAACAACAGTATAATGGCATGAATTCACCATTATATTATCATACAGAGTATTTTCACCCTAAAAATCTTGTGTTCTTTCTATTCATTATTCTCTCCCATGTAACTTCTGATAACAACTAATCTTGTTATTATCTTCATAGTTTGGCCTTTTACAGGATGTCATATGATTGGAAACACACAAACATGACTTTTTTAGATTGACTTCTTTTATTTAGTAATATGCATTTAAGTTTCTTCTTAGTACATTTATGTCTTGATAGCTTATTTCTTTTTATCACATTCTAATTTTCTGTTGATAGCTCATTGCTTTTTATCACAATCTAACATTCCATTGTGGGGAATGTTCGACAGTTTATCTCTTTACTTAGTGAAACATATCTTGATTACTACCAAGTTTTAACAATTATGCATAAAGGTAATATAAACATTTTGGCAGAAGTTTTTATGAGTACAAAGTTTAGCTCCTTTGTGTAAATACCAAGGAGCTAGAAAGTATAATGTGTGTATCTATAAGAAACCACCAAACTATTTTCTGAAGTGGCTATACTATTTTACATTCCCATCATCAATGAATGAGAATTCTACTTGTATTATTTGTTGCAACATTAGCATTTAGCATTATTAATATTTTGGGTTTTAGCCATTGTAATGGGTTTACATTAATATTTCTTTGTCAGCATTCTTACAGTTATAACCTAAAAGACTGACCACATAATTTTAAACTTCTTTATATTAAGGGCATAAGAACTAGGTGCTTTTATTTGTTTGTTATAGGACCATTTGTTGAAAACACTATCTTTTCTCCATTTTATTTCATTTGCTTCTATATTAAATATCAGTGGAATATATTTTTATTAGATTACTGTATTCTATATGCTGTTACTTTTACTTGTCTATTCTTTTACCAATACCCCACTGTGGTGATTACTGTAGACATATAGTAAAACTTGAAGTTGTACAATGTTAATTCTCACTTTGTTTTGTCCTTTAATATTTTGTTGACTCTTCTGGATGCTTTGTCTTTCCACATGAACTTTAGATTCAATTTGTCAGTATCTACAAAATATCTTCTGGATTTTGACTGAGACTGTGTTGAGTCTATGGAGTAATTTGAGAAAAAAATGACATCTGAAGAAAATTGAGTGTTTCTACCCCTGAACATTAAATAGTTCTTCAGTAACTTAAATATTCTTTGATTTGTATTAGTTTTTTAGTTTTTCTGATACAAATCTTTTGCATATTTTCTTAGATTTATACATAAGTATTTCTAGTTGGAGGTGCTAATATAAGTGGTATTGTATTTCTTTGTTACTGGGGATTGAACCCAGGGACAATGTATCTCTGACCTACACCCCTAACTCTTTTTACTCTTTCATTTGAAACTGGGTCTCGCTAAGTTGCTGAGGCTTGCCTCAAACCTATAATCTTCCTGTCTCAGCTTCTCAAATATTAGGGTTACAGGAATTCATCATCACACATGACTATGGTATTTCATTTTAAGTTTTAAATGTTTATTTCTAGTATACCTGAAAATAATTGATTTTTATATGTTGACCTTGAATCTCACAACATCACTATAACTACTTTTCAGTCCAGTAGAATTTTATTGATTCTATGTGATTCTTCTATAGTCATTATTCATGTCATGTCAAACAAAGACAACTTTCTTTCTTCCAAATTCAGATATATTTGTTTTCTTTTCTCATTGCATTATTTAGGGCTTCCAATATGATGTTGCACAGGAATGGTTAGAGAGGATATCTTTGTCTTATTTCTGAGATTAATTCGAAAGAACATACTATATCACCATTCAGTATGATATTAGCTGTTATGGTCCTTATCAAGTCGAGGAAACTATTCCTCAAGTTGAGAAAGTCCTCCTACATTCCCATTTTGCTCCTACTTTTTAATTATGACTGATGGATTTTTCAAATGTTTTTCTCCACTTATTTATATGATCATATGACTTTTTTCTTTAGTTTGTTGATGTGATAGAGTATAATAATTAACTTTTAAATGATAAACTAGGTTTTCATATGTGGCATACATATTATTTGCTTACAACATATAATTCTTTTCATATATTTTGTATTCATTTTACTAATATTTTGTTGAGAATTTTTGTATCTATGTTTATGAGAAATGTTGGTCTGTAGCTTTTTCCTTTCTTATAATATTTTTGTCTGTTTTTTGGCATTAAGGTAGTGATGATTTTATAGAATGAATTAGAAAGTAGTCCCGTATTCTTCTGGAAACAGTATAGTTCTATTTTTTTTAACCTCTTATATTGTGGTGTTCTATTGTAAGGATTGTTGTGCATTATTGGAGAATTCCCCCTTTATTTCCATTTTATTTTGTAGAGGTAATTTAGAAACAAAATCTTTTATTTTGAATTAATTTTATGACTACATAAAAGTTTCAAAAAGTAAGCAGCCAAGATGTCCATCAACAGATGAATGAATTACAAAACTATGGGATATGTACACAATGGAATTTTACTCAGCCATAAAGAAGAATAAAATCATGTTCTTTGCAGGGAAATAGATGTAATTGGACAACATTATGTTAAGTGAGATTAACCAGTCACAAAGAGTAAAGAAGCATATGTTCTGCCTAATATGTGGATGCTAGGGAGAAGATGGGGCATAAGAGGGTCCCCAGATGAAAAAGTAGAGACCCTTGATAAACAAAGAAGTTGATTTAACCGAAGGGGATGGACGGGGTGGGGGGGCATCCTAATGCACATGATGTACTTACACAATTATATCAAGGTCACTCACTGAACTGAACTTGAGAGGGAGGGAGGGCGAGGGAGCAGGGTGGGAATTGGGGAAGGGGTCAGATGAGAAATGTGTGCACATTTGTCTCTATCAATTCATACCTAACAAAGATGTATACATACAAAGCACGAATTATTACAATAAAAAAAGAAAAAAAATAATACTCATCTCTCAAGAATAATATCAGGATTCAATGCAATAATTATCTGAGGCACTTGGTTCAGTACCTGACTCAAACCTCATCATTTTAGCTTCAATTTACTTACTTTGTTAATTATCAAATTTATTAGTTTATCAAACTATCCATTTGTTTATCTTCATACTGTACATACTAATTCATTAAGGGTATGCATTTATATCTGATTGGAATTTTGGCAGCCTTCCACAATTTTTACTAGTGTTCTTTGTATGATATTTCTTTGATATGTTATTTAAAACCTAGTTGGTAATTGAAGATTTGATTTTCATTTAGTAATTTGGTTTAGAAGAGTATGTTTAAAAAGTTCCAAGTTACTGGTTTTGCTTATTTATTAGTTCTTTAAATATGTGATAATAGTTTTTGTTTGATTGTATTGTGGTTGAAAATATATGGCCTTTAGAATTTCTGCTTTGGGTAGTTAATTTTTAAAGTATTTTTTAATCATTTAATACATGAGCATTGCTTCTAAATCTTGCTGTTATTTGGTGTGCAAAACTGTTAATAATTATTTTCTCTTTATTGTAAATTATACTTTTTTCTGATGTTACTAGGGATTGAACCCAGGGGCATTCTACCTTTTGTAGACCAGGAGGAAGTTAGTATGTGTTTATTCTTTTTCCTGTTGCTTTCCCATCTTTGCTAATATAAACCTAGATTTAAGATGTGTATTATTGCTGGCATTTTTATATAATATTTTTAATTTTATGGATCTTTTTGACATTTGCTTTGTGTTTTTAACAAATTTTGTAACAATTATTTAATGTAATCAAAATGTATAACCTCTTGCTAAAAAAAATAAAGTTTCAAAAAGTGAATACAGTTTCCATATGTTTGTCAATTGGCTTCTACTAATTCTACTAATGCAATATAACCAGAGTAGAGATCAAAACAAGGAGATAGCATTGACACAAAACCATTAACCAAACTATAGACATTCCTTGACTTTCAATGTAGTTCTCTGTTTTTTGGATCCTATCCTATTCACAAACCAATATTGAATTTAAGAGTCATTTCTCTTGATTTGTCTACTGTTTGTAATAGTCTCAGCCTTTTCTTGTGTTTTAAGATATTAAAATTTTTTAAAAGTACTGAAGTCATTATTACCCAAATCTCTTTTGAGTTTGTCTGATATTTTCACCTGATTGTAATTACGCTTTTTTATTTTTACAAGAATAACAAAGGAATTATGGCATTCTGAGTGAATCATATCACAGATTTATTTTGAATATAATATGTTGTGACAGGTGATTTCATTGACCACTTGGTTAAAGTGTTATCTGAATGTTTCCTCTAGTCTAACTACTTAATATATTTCTTGGAAGAGGTGCTTGAAATGATGAAATCCCATTTCTCCTCAAAATTTCAAATGGACAGTGGATCTCACTGACAAAAATTATTGTGGTATTTGCTGGATGGTGATTTTGTATTTCCCTCATTTACAAATTGGATTTGTATTATTTTATAATAGAGCTATC